>JAHLJT010003656.1:2790123-2870123 GCA_031308135.1 Acheta domesticus | reverse complement strand
GCTTTCATATTTTTTGAGTCTTTTCGGGAATTTGAGGAAATCATTGACAGCTCTCATATCGTTATAGGGTACACAGTTTGCCTATAAAATATGCGTACATTTGAAATTGGTTGTATACATTAGCGTTGATAATGGAGTTGACTTTATTTTGTGTTTGAACCAATTCAGTTCAAATTATTTCTCTCTCTGACACTTCACGTATACATTCCTAGCAATGTCTAGGGATCTCTAGACGAGATAATTTTGATGAATGCGAAATACTGCAATATACGAGTTTATAAATACTAATTAATACATTTAATAAGTTAATGAAAGATTTTCTATTCAATACATTTTCAATATTTTACTTTCTTCATGTATACTACACTCAATATTCATTTCTAAAGAAACCATATCTTAACAAATAGATTGTTCCTATATCAACTACCAATTACAGTTCCATTATTTGCGTGCTCCAAAATTGAGCAGTAATTATGTTTCTTCTCAAAAGCACCGTAATGCTCAATGTTTACACCTCGGTGATCTCGGTGATTCGCACGCAAGGCATTCACGCCTCGGGTGATCCGTACACGAAGCTTTATCCAGCGGTTCCTTACCGTTAGAATGTTTCAACGTCTTTAGATCTCCCGGCAAATCCTCACAGTGACCCTTCCACATCCAGCGCACCCCGACGCGCCGCCTGGAGACGCTTTCCGCCGACGCGAAGGGCTGCTCCTCTTCTCCCCCCCCCCTCCCGCACTTCTGGTCGCCCTCCGCCGCCGCCGCCGCTGCCCTCTTCCTGCGATGAATCGATAGGCGCAGGACGTGCCGACGGTCGCTCGCCCCCCTCTCCCCCTCCATCCCCCCCTCCCCGACCCGCCTCCTCCCCCCTCCCCTTTCCCGCCGCCTCTTATTACCAGGCGGCGCGATCCTATTATCCGCGCCGTGAAAAGAGGCGCGGGCGATCCCTTTACGTGGCTTGACACGCTTAATTCGAAGCCCGTGGGTTTTTAAACGACGCGTGGGAGATTCGCCAACGGGTGGATCGGCGCCGCGCCGCGCCGGGGTCGAGCGAGGACGTGGGGGGGGGGGCGGGGCGTGCGCGACAGGATGAAGCCTTTGGGCCGCTCCTTCCGTCCGCGCGCCGGGACCGTCGCTGCTCTTCCACGCCCCCCCCCCTCCCGGTCGGCTTAGCCTCCGCCATCCACTGCGCCGATGCCATCTCCGCGCCCGCCGGCTTTTATATTCTCTCTTTCCGGCCCCGCGTCTCGTTCGAGTCGTCGCAGCACCTATCGCGCTGCCCTTCCACTCCGTTCCTCTTGGGTCTTCCCCGGGAGGCTTTTGAGTCAAATACCCGTTTCTTCGTATCTTCTCTCCTATGCGTTTCCTACTGCCATCTCCGTTCTGTACAAGTCTCGATCGATCTCGATCGTGCTCGAGCGTCCGCCCCTTTTCTTTTTCCCCAAGATTTTTTCTATCACTCTCCGTGCCCTGTTCTCGCTACTATTCGTCTTCATATTCTTTCATACTTCGTATACTAACTGTTCACATCCTTGGCTTCTTCCCGTTGAGATATCGCCGACTGAGATGTTCAACTTAGCCTGCCTTAGTTTAGTCTTCCTTCACTCAACCTTCCTTCACTCAACCTTCCTTCACTCAACCTTCCTTCACTCAACCTTCCTTCACTCAACCTTCCTTCACTCAACCTTCCTTCACTCAACCTTCCTTCACTCAACCTTCCTTCACTCAACCTTCCTTCACTCAACCTTCCTTCACTCAACCTTCCTTCACTCAACCTTCCTTCACTCAACCTTCCTTCACTCAACCTTCCTTCACTCACCCTTCCTTCACTCAACCTTCCTTCACTCAACCTTCCTTCACTCAACCTTCCTTCACTCAACCTTCCTTCACTCAACCTTCCTTCACTCAACCTTCCTTCACTCAACCTTCCTTCACTCAACCTTCCTTCACTCAACCTTCCTTCACTCAACCTTCCTTCACTCAACTTTCGTTCACTTAAACTGCCTTGACTTAACCTTTCTTCACTCAGTCATTGTTCACTTAACCTTTCTTCACTTAACTTTCCTTCACTCAACCTGCCTTCTTCACCAATCCTTCGCCCCGCAGAGCGTTCCAACCCCGTGTCTCGCCTTGCGGTCCCTTTTCTCACTTCTGCGGGGATGTGTCACGGTTTGGCGACACCGTTCTGTGGCCATTTTCCGCCGTCAGCGCCGAAATTAAAGACCTACAACCGGGGCGGAGGGCGCGTCAGTTCTCGCTGCTGTCGGACGCAGGAGAAAGGGAAAGCCAGAGCCATTCGGCGGCCTCGAGGATCAGAGAGTTCGTTTTACCCCCTGACTCTTGTAAGCGGGAAAATCAAATGATCCTCGTAGATTGCGACTAAATGAGTTGTAACTGCACAGCAATCATTAAAGCAATATATCCCTACAATGTAGTTTTTTATTACTACTATTTATCAACATTTTATGGGATTAAGTATTGTATAATTGTATTTTGTCTTCTTATTAAATAAATTATTTGTGTAGTAAAATATGAAATGCGACCAACTACAGATTCCAGCTACTTTTCTTGAGCACTATCACCTTTAATTAGTGTTACTCTGCGTTCTGTTCGTAATTCTTGAAAATCCTTGCATTCCATTTCATGCCATCCTTCACGTAATATAAATTAGTTTCTATATTTATTACTTTAACATTTCATTTTTATTTTGTGTTGTTGGGTAAATAACTTTATGAAAACTTTCATACCTTAGAACATGTTGAAATAGTTGTTTGGAATTGCATTGTTGAAGTCAAACTTTCAACAACTGTACGTCATAAGAATGCCCTTCATTATTTTCTCATTAAATATGCGGTACAGTAAACCAAATTAAAATCAGATTTAAAGTTTTACTTACAAAATCTGTGGAAAAAACGTACAAGTTGTTTAGAGTTATTCCTTAAATATCAATATATTTCGTTATGAAGGTCTCTTAGAGTTATTAATAAACGAATTAAGTGGAAAATTGTCCAACGAATCGAGGGCAAATTAATGTATTGTGACGCAGAGCCATCGTGGAAAAAATTAGGAGGTGTGTGAAGAAGTTAGAAAAAAGCGTTTGGACAGAGAGAGAGAGAGAGAGAGAGAGAGAGAGAGAGAGAGAGATGAGGAGAGAAGGGAAAACGAGACTAATGTTTTCTCCCCGCTGGGAGGAGAGGAGAGGAGGAAAGGGGATAGAAGGAAGGTAGGAGAGAGGGAAAGGTTAGAGCATGCTCATATGAACTGGCGCCCAGAAGGGCACCCAAAATTTCTAGAAGCTTCCAGCGTTCACTCACTGAAGAGTGGAGAGCATGGAATTGTGCGGTGCATGATGGGATATGAAAGAAATGTGTATATGCGTGTGTGTGGGTATGTGTGTGTGTGGGTATGTGTGTGTGTGGGTATGTGTGTGTGTGGGTATGTGTGTGTGTGGGTATGTGTGTGTGTGGGTATGTGTGTGTGTGGGTATGTGTGTGTGTGGTATGTGTGTGTGTGGGTATGTGTGTGTGTGGGTATGTGTGTGTGTGGGTATGTGTGTGTGTGGGTATGTGTGTGTGTGGGTATGTGTGTGTGTGGGTATGTGTGTGTGTGGTATGTGTGTGTGTGTGTGTGTGTGTGGGTCCCTCTGACCGGGAGGTCCTAGGTTCGTGTCCCGACGGCGGCAGGGTTTTCGACTCTACCTTTTCTGCTAGGTCGAGTTCAGTCGCTGTCTGGAGGAGAATTATAGTGACCGGCTGCTCTGATCGGTGGTTTTCCGATGTTTCTTCGAGTAACACCTGGCGAATGCCGGAGCAGAACCCCAACAAAGGCGACGGAACGCGCTCGATCTTTCCTTCCTTTTCCATGAATTATCCTCACCCCTTACATACACTTACACTAACATGCACTATACTTCCACACATGCCGGGAGACCGATCTGGGACTTGGAGCGTGTTCCGACTGGGTGGTGACCCCTGGTGGAAGATGCTGGTTGAAAAGGCCGCTAGTCGACGGTAGTTCGGCGCCGGATCTCGCCATCCCCCGAAAGAAGATTGCCTGAAATGACTAACAATAAAGCAAGCGAGCAATCAACCACGTGTTCGTTGGCAAATCGTGATTTTTTACCCTTTGCATTCATTAGAATCTCATGATATTTATTCTGAGAGAGTGAAGATTATTCTCCTGCTATATATGTGAAATGTAATTGTTTCAAGGCTTAAATAATTCAATTTATTTCTATCATCTAATATTTCCTAAAAAAGTGAAAAAGTTAAATTACATTTGGTCTTGGTCTTCAGGCGAACATTTTTTTTCAAGATTTTCCTCAACAAAATATAAAAACTACCTTCTTTAATTCATTACTCTAGAAAAGAATTACTACCAGTTAGAAATTGCGAAGGCAACACTTAAGAAATTGCAAGGTCAGTTTCCATTAGCGAAAAACACATCTTTTCTAGCCATTAAGTTGCAATGTATTCACTACAGACAACCGTAAAAGGTATTCCAGCATCTCAACAGACGTCATAGCGACATGAAATTTTACGCTGGGTCATAACACTACAGCATTATAGAAACGGGGCATTCAGCTGAGGGCTGATAAGCGAGCCGTCGCTCTCTGCAGCCAAGATTCAAGATAGAGAAGGGTTAACAAGAAAACTTCTCTAGTACTAACCTGTTTCGTCTGGCATTAACCCAGAACGACTGGCATTCCAGCGGCGGCAAATGCCGATATTGAGGGCGCCCACCCCGGCAGAGCCCCGCTCGTCCTAGACCCTCCCCTCCCTTCCCCTCCCCCCCCACCACCCGCCTCTCAAAAACATCTCCCCGCTCCTTGCCACCCCGCGCCTCCCCGCCCCGCCGTTTCCGCATTGCGCTGGGGACCGGCCGGGTAGCCGCCGCGTAGTAAACTCCCGCTTCATTAAAGCAGAAAGTGGCGGCGGCGGCGTCTGTACGTTTTCGGAGGCGCCCGCGCAGTCGTGCGCTGGGGCAACCGCTCTTTTCCCGCCTCTCCGCTGGCGCCTCCTGCCTCCCCCAACGCGCGCTGCTTCCTTTGCAAGCCCTCGTCGACCCAGCAACCCCCTGCTCTATTGTTCTCCCCTCCAGTCGAACCCGCTAGCTTACGCGTACCTACCACTTCACTGGTTTAATTAATTAGTGCAGTGGTGTCAAGGTCTTCTACTGGTGGCAGTGGCGCGCTTCGTGGCACCGTAGCATTCCATCAGCTGTTCTGCGCAACTAGCGCTAGCACGAAAGCCGTACAGCCCATTTTTCATCAGTATCACATAATACTTTATTTATTTTATTCAATTAGGTTTTGTTTAATTAATTTTCGCAGTTTTTCTGGGAAAGGGAATTATAAGTAGTAATCCCGCCGTGTACAACAGGGAAGGCGTTGTCTCCGGTGGCGGGGTGATGAACTGCGTGGAGGGGCGATTTCGTCGTGGCAGTCGTACCACGAACTCCCGCTCGTGTCATCGACCTTGACAAAACTGCCTTAGTGTTTCCGGGGGACTAAAGTGTGTCAGAAATGAGAGAACCGGGCTCATGCCATGAGCAGGTAATCAAACAAAAAGAAGAATTTCGTCTGCAGGAATTATTTCTAACCATCCTAACCACGTAATTATCGTAACCAGGAATTATCCGCAGTAATTATATTTAACCAAATTTATATGTTCTATTAAATAAACGCTGTTCTAGACGTTAATGCATTTATTATTTGCTAAAAAGAAGAAGCATTGTCTATGCCAATTTAGAAACAGGGTACGACTATTGTGGAATATATGTACGAAATATCGCGAATTTGTAAAAGGCTTTAGTGAAAATGTTAACCGAACGTCTTTATAAATGACTAGTTGAAGAAATTATCTACAGTAGTCTTCAAATTGGCGCATATTTGTAAAGTTGCAGACAAAAATGTAAAAAATATTCCATATTCGGGCACTCTAGTAAAACGATCTTTGTTATTCATTGCTGAAGGAGTCGCGATGTGTTCGTGCGGAAGTTGCTTTGTTGCCCACCCCCACATCTCGCGAGAGCGCAGGAGCCGCGCCCGCGGAAGCTGCGGTTTCGGGAGCGGGAGAGGGAAGATTCGGAGGGAAAGGGAGGGGGGATCCGGAGGGGGGGAGGGAACCGGGAAGGGGAGAGGGAAGATTCGGAGGGAAAGGGAGGGGGAGATCCGGAGGGGGGAGGGAACCGGGAAGGGGGGAGCGCTCCGCTAGACGAAGCGGTCCGCGCGGGGGAGGTCGGCGTGGGGGCGTCAAGTCAGGGTAGAGGGAGCCAGAAGCTGGGGCAGTGTACCGGTAATAATGGCTGAAGTAATGGGTGATGGACTTGTTTAAAAAATTAGGTTCGCTACGGATATATTAAATACGAATAGGGACAGATTAGAACGTACGTAGAATGTGTTCCTTGAAAAAAATTGAAAAATCGTAATATTTTGCAATGTAGAGAGATTGTAATACTCTAAAATAAAATATAAATTTAATAATTGAAGTGTTACAGTATATAAATAAGTAGTAGCAGCAGATGCAACCAAACAAAATTGCTGGAAGCAGAACGTTACACCGAAAGGTGGGGTTCGGGAGGTGGGGTTCGGGAGGTGGGGTTCGGGAGGTGGGGTCCGGGAGGTGGGGTCCGGGAGGTGGGGTCCGGGAGGTGGGGTCCGGGAGGTGGGGTCGGGAGCTGAGGGATGGAGCGGGGCATGGACGGTGGGGTGCAAGCCCGATCAAGGATGTGGGCCGCCAAATCGCGTCAAATCAAAATAATCCCTATAAGAAACTATATAGTTGCACTGGGGATCATCAAGTGCATTAAACGTATTCTGTTCGTTTAATTTTGTTCGTTAGTAGCTTTAAGAAAATATATGCGCGGACTATAGGCGTGTCAATGCGGAATGTGCGGGGTAGGTTAGTGGCGAGCTGCAAGGGACGGGAGGCGGTGCAAATGGAGTTGTTAGAGGGTCTCGGGGGCGGGGTTGTGGGGAGGGGCCGAGAGCCGGTGCCTGCGGCTGGTAGGGCCGCGGTGCGAGGACCGCTGGCGGGTGCAAGAGCAGGATTCACGTGCGGGGAAGGCGTGTTGGCTAGAAGCCGGTTGAGGGTGGACGAATGTCCCAGGCAGGGAGCCACTGGGGAAGGAGGAAGCTGTCTGGAGCGGTGGCCTGCGGGACGAGGTGTGGGGGATGGGGTGTGGGGGATGGGGTGTGGGGGATGGGGTGGTGGGGGATGGGGTGTGTGGGGGATGGGGGATGGGTGTGGGGGATGGGGATGGGTGTGTGGGGGATGGGGATGGGGTGTGGGGGATGGGGATGGGGTGTGGGGGATGGGGATGGGGTGTGGGGGATGGGGATGGGGTTGTGGGGGATGAGGGACTGAGTGGCGGCGGCTGGTGGCTGGAGATGAGGTGCTAGGGGGCTGGAATGGGCTGTGAGGCGTGGGGCAGGAGGTGTGGAGTGGTGGTCGGGAGGCGAGGCTCAGCGCAGCAAACGAGAAAATGCAATATTTAGGTGGCGGTGCGGCCGCCCTGGCCTGCGTTGTGTTCCGGGCACTGCATCCGCTCGCCCACCCGCTGCATTGCTGTTCCCCTTCTGCCGCTAGGGATCAGCGAAGTCTTTAAGGGCGGAGCCATATTAACAGCCTTTAATATTTTAAGGGATGAAGATTACGTTGGTACATGTAAAACTTAAAACAAGAATATTTACTAGTTGTAATTGAAGTGACACATGCGTGTCGACACTTCAAAACCGCCCAGAATGGAAAAACAAAATTGTGCGGAAAAATTCAAATGAATTGATTTTTTGTTGTTGGAATATTAGTATTCAATGTTAAATTGTTTCCCAATGTAATGAAAATTTTACGATGAAACTGATCCTGAAAACGTTTTACTATTTACTAAGTAAAATAATACGCTGTCAAATGTTTAATGTACTGCTTTGCTTCCTTGCCTCCTTGATTACGACATTTTGATCGCAAGGCACAGCAACATCTATAAGTAGACGTAATATTTTCTCCAAATCCAGGATAGCAATATCCGGTTTGTGTTCTGCTATCGTGCGATCCGTTTGAATTTGTTGGTCGTACAATGTCATACAACTTCGTAGTTTTAATTGTAATTTATTTCTAGATGCAGTAAATGATACGAATATTAGTGAATCATGTTGATTATTTAAATAATAAATTCGCAACTTATGAGTGTCTATTAGGAAGTATAACAAAATTCACATTCATTTTTCATATTTCCAACTGTTCGAACAAGTTATTATATGTTTATTTCCTAATGTTCCATACTGAAGCACATCGCATGGTTTCGCAACCTCGCTTTAAAACATCTTTGTTACCCAGCGCAGCTGCGGCCCAATTCTTAGGAAATCTAACGCCCCCCCCGCATTCGCCGTACTCAGCCACTGCCACACGTGCCGGACGCCGTAACATTTGATTTGTAACATAACGGCTCAGGTCCCTCCTGTTAATTTCATATTAATGGCGTAATTTCTATAATTTAAAATCATGCCTAATTTACACTTTGTTTATGAATTCCTTTCTTTCTTAATTTCAAGTAACAGAGTCCCACGGATCTGTCTCGCTAGCTCCCATTGGCTACCGCACAAAAATCGGCGCCAAACGCTCGCAGCAAAGCGCTAGCGCCGCCAGAAACAGTCAGTCGCTGGTCAGTCGTGCCCGAGTCACGCTCGAGAATTCTTGTGGTGCACTCCGCGTTGCTCTGTCGCGCGTTTTGTAAGCCATCATGGCAATTACTTGTCTCATTGTCGAACTACAAGCCACGCTTATGTTCGCAATATTAATCAACTCTACTTGAGCCATCACCGGCAACCACCACGCGACTGTGCTCCGTGTTTTTTTTAATACTTGTGCTTTCTCTACAAGCAGAGTTCACGCCATCACGGCACCTAACTTTACCGTTGCCAAACGACGCTTGCGCTCCGTAAGAGCCAAGCCGGCCATCATGATTTATAATTAACTTTGTTACTAAGCTGCACACTGTGTACGACTTCATATATTGTGATATTGACCAACTGTGTTAGTGCAACATTTGTGCACCGTGCGTTCTGCGCGCATGCCGCCGGTACTGTTTCTGATCTGTTTGGCTCGCCAACATTCAACTCGTGACTCCCAGTTTTATTGTAACAGTGTTGTGCTGTTCAGTGCACATCATTATTGCACGCTTGTTATCCACTGAGCGTGCCAGATCTGCCCTCGCCGTCTCTCTCAATGACCGCTGTCTGTGTTGTCTGCTATTGGTTGCACCAAGCACAGACCCGCTGCAACATCTGTGTGTGTGTGACGTCACGTGCTGCGTCATCCTACTGCGTCATCCAGCCTTCGTCCAGCAGTTGGCAATACTTGTATTGGTATCATGTACTTTCCTTTCAGATCAACTGCCCTCAACATTTAAGTATGCTTTCAAGTAGCATAATATTGTATTCCACTAATTTATGTAATTATATATTCCTTGTTAAATTATGTGTTGTGTTTAATTAAGCAACGGTGACATATCACAACCCTCCGGTAACATCTCCTACCGTGTTCGTTTTTTACTAAATCGGAGAAGTGGTCCTTCTGAGTTATCCCAGATTTGTGAGATGAGGCAAAATTTATAACAGTCCACTTGCTCACGCCTCCCACTCACACCCACTATTTCATATTACAAAGCCTGAATATTTTATGGGACACATTTTTATACGACAAAGCTACCTTTTGATCAGGTCTCATTGTAACACAAAAGATAATACATTGTTAAATTTCCACTTTGCTTTCAGTATTCATTGAAAACATTCTTTTACAAGAAAATAAATACATATTTTTGTAGGTTTATTGCAGTAATGCAATGAGACACGTACAACTTTTCATATCCCTGCTTATTCGGATTCCTTTCCTACCTTTGCGATCGACTTCACCTGCACTCCTAGAGTATCTTGCGCTACAGCCCCACAATGGAAGCCCAGCGCATCTCGTTATTTGCAACTCAGCTGCCCGGTAACGCCCCATCCGCTGCCCCCTCCAGACAACTTCTGTGCTCTATCGTATTTCGTCCTCACCTTACCCGCATCCGACGAATAGCGCCCGTCTCTCGGAGTTTATGGTTTCATTTTGTACAGAAATTGCAGATCTCCTTTTCAGATTCAGTCCCTGCGTCTAGTACATTTTACATTCATTTATAATGATGTACGTTGCTGGTCTCATATTTGCAGTGCTTCACTTAAATATTCCTCATACGAATTCTCTCGAATTCCATACTCGTATAAATAATTCTCTCCAACTACATTTCACTTCTCTTCAGTTTGCGGTTTATACTTGTACAATATAGTAATGCAGAATTTTATATTTTATGTTTCGGAAACTCACACGCGAATATTACTTGATCTTCACACTTTTATTGTGAACTACATTTGCTTTAAAAAAATGCTTTTAGACATACATTTTTGTCTCAAAAATTAATTCGTCATTGCAACATCGCTTACAATGAAAATAACTCGCATTAGAATCCGTATATTCTTCGAAAATATCCTTCCCGTTGATTTTCTGACTCTATCTTTTCCTCACTTCTTCAGAATAGGATAATTTTCCTAACGCACCTTCATGTAAATCTATTCTCCATCATACTCTCACCACAGGAATTTATTTTCCATAACACTCGTTCTTTCTCTCGCCACACTTTTGTTCAATATGGAAAAGATAGCCTTGAACGAACTGTTATCGAGATCATATTGCGTGAAATGTCATTTCCAATGAAATATGTAGAACACATCCCCTCGAGCACTAGAATCCGTCCGTCAGTTCAGTCTTCTTTGTCCGCTTGTCCTTTGGCATTCATTGGGGTCAGTCTCGTTGCGGAATTGCCAGCAGCGATGCTATAACCAGCCAACTCCCCCACTTCTGCTGCCTCAACGATGTCCTCTGTAGTTGAAACGTCACCGAACTTAACCCCGCGGCTCCCGCCTCGCCTGCACCTCCGCGTCTGCGCCCTCCTCCAACGCGCTTGCGCTGTCGGTTGCGAAAAGTTAGCGTTGTTAGCGTATCGGACGGTTATACCCAAGGTAGCGGGTTCAGACTCGATCAAAGCCGTGATTTTTCAAGGGCGAAAAAATCCTTCGTACGCCTTTCTTCGGAGGGGAAGTAAAGCAGGCTGTCCCATGTAAGTAGATTTATTGCATGTAAAAGATCTCCAAGCCTAAATGAAGCCTCTGAGCTAATTTCAAATTTCCTGTTTCGTCGCCCAAGTAATACCTTCTTCGTCCCCTAGTTGGTGAGAGAAGCGTAGCGAAATTTCTGTGTTCAGGCGGAAGAGCAGGCCTCATGGCCTGAGTCTCGCCACGTAAAATAAAGCATCAATTCAATTCAATTCAATTCAACTCTACCCAATGCACGCCTTCACCTCCCCCTCCCTCACCATTTCTATCTCTACCTCCACCAACATCATCACCAACTTGATCACTGCTTCCATCACCAACCCCAAAAGCACCATCATCCCTCCATCACCACTTCATCCATTGCCTCCACCATTCCCCTTACATGCGCCGCCTCCAGCGTCAGCAGCACCTCACCGCCTCTTCTGGCGCCACAGCCGCCATGAGCGTCCCCGGCACAGCGGTGCTGTCCTTCCCCTGACGCGCCAGCTAGCGCAAGCCATCATTAAAACAGCGCGTTTGCAGCCCGCGCCGCCCATTCGCTTACTCGCCCGACAGCCGCTACGCCTGCCCTACTCGCTCGCTCACCCACCCCGCCGCCCCCGCCTCCCTCGCCGCCCCCGCCGCCGCCCCCCGCCGCCGCCCCCGCCCCCGCCGCCGCCCCCGCCTTCGCCGCCCTTGCCGCCGCCCCCGCCGCCGCCGCCGCCCCCGCCCCCGCCCCTGCCTCCGCCTCCGCCTCCGCCCCCACCGCCGCACCGCCGCCGCACCGCCGCCGCGACCGCCGCCGCGACCGCCGCCGCGACCGCCGCCGACGTCACCCCCGCCGCCACCGCCGCCGCCGCTGCCGCCGCAGCCATCAGCGCGCTCGTTAGGCCCAGCCGCCGCCGCCGCCGCCAGCGCCGCTCCGCCGCTCAACGTGTCTGCGCGGCGGTGGCCGCCGCCGCCGCCGCTCAGCTCTCTTCATTTGGCGCGCCGGTCGAACTGTGCCGCCCGGCGTTAACCCACACATGCGCACTGCACTCGAGCAGGAAGGATGCGTTTTATTTCTATGCGTCTATTTTCCCATCTTTGGGGACAGGTAATATATCACTTTTTTCATCTACCTGATCTGTATGATCTGTATGTTCTCTAAGCATGCCCCGTCTGCCCTATAAGGATGCCCTGTCTGCCCTCCATGCATCTATTGCCTGTACCACTGGTCAACAACATTTTTGTAGCAAAAAAATACATAATACAATCGGAATAGTTATCAAATCATCTTCTGTCAAATGACTAAAATTTAATACCGTAAACTATCGCAATATGAACGGAGTAAACAAAAACTCTGGGTATTGTAATAAATAAAATCTATTCAATATAATATATTTTATTTATTGTCTGTGAAACGTTCCAGCCATCGTTCGTCTCTCCGGCAAAAGATTTCCACAGTAAGTCGAAGCCTCGAGATAAATTTACGAACTCAACCGTTGTAACAAATCGCCGTCTCTTGTTCATTCCTAATCCGACCCGGGGGCCGATCGGCAGACGGTGACGTCGACACAGCGCCCCCCCCCGCCGCCCGCAGTAGACTGCCAGGGCACTTCTTCCGCTGATGAAACCATCCATCACGTCCCGCGCAAGAAGCCCAGCCTCGAACCACGCTCGGGGGTCGGGGCGCTGTGAGGACACCGCTCCCCGCCCGCTCCCCGCCCGCTCCCCGCCAGCTCCCCGGCATTGGGGCCTCAAAGGCCTACAGTTTTCGATTACCTTCCTTTATTTTGCACAATTGATTTAAATATTTTTTTTATGTTCGAAATGTGAAATTATTTAAACAATAATGTATAATTGTCACCATCTTGTCGCCTTTTTGAACGCACAGAAATATGTTCCGTAGCCGTAAAGAATAGCAAGTTGTGACTTTTTTACTGTGTATCGAATGTATTTTAATATTTACATTTGTTCAATAAATAATATTCCAATAAATATATATTGAATTCTTAATAGATACATCAACACAATATAAACTTACTTATTTTATTCGGATAACCATCATTCGGTATTTAATAAACGCCTAATTAAGTTTTATTCATTTCTTACGTTGCACAACAAGAAAACAAATTCTTTTTTATATATATTGGAAAATTGGAAGGGAACATAGAATAACATGTTTTTATTTGCTAATTCTACAAAACAAATCGAATACGTACACATCACATGAAAATTTGTCCCACCTGATACACTGATGAGATTTTTTTCGTCTCTTAAGTTAAGGGCAGGACTTGAAGAAAAGGGACTTGTATGAAAAATATTGAGCCAATGTAGACCAATGTAACATCTGGATCCTCTTAAACATTGTCCTAGATTTCTCTTCATTATACATTACAAATTAACGAAAAAATGAACGGAAGAATAATTTGACAAATTTGATCGATCTAAGCGAAAGCTCGTGTCAATTTCTCTTCCTTGGTCGCTCGGTGCGGCTTGTGGAACTCACTTTCCGTCCCCTGGTGCGCGGGTTCTTTTCAACCTGCCTGGAACCCTCCAGGCGAAAGGGGAGGGGGCGGGGCGGCCGCAGGCTGACAACACGTCTAATGGAATTACGCGAGCACGCACAACAGATAGCTGAAATTATAATCCGCGGAGCAGCGAAATATGCGCCCATTTGAATTCGGTGCTGTTAAAGGACGGCCACGGGACCGGCCCAACGGGCGACGGGGGGGGGTAAGGGAAGCAAGGAGGGGGAATTTGAGCGAGGGGGAGAGTCAGGAATGAGTCGGGAGAGAGGAAGAAGGGATGGAAGGGACGGGAGAGAGGAAAGAGAATGGGAGGGGCGAGAGAGAGAGAAGGAGGAGGGATGGGAGGGAAGGAGAGAGATAGGCGAAGGAGGGATGGAAGGGGGCGGGGGAGGAAAGGAGGAGAGATGAGAGAGAGTGAGGAAAGAGGGATGGGTAGTACGGGAGGGAGGAGTAGGGAGAGGAACGGGACTGCAAAACGAGAACAGGGAAACAGAAAATGGAATGAGTAAGGGAGTATACAAGGGCAAGGAAGTGGTATGGAGATTCCCTATGCTGGAGGCTTTGCATAGTGAGAAAATAGAATTCACTTTCGAGAGACGTCTGTAGCCACCCTCCAACTTCATTATTTTACTTGACGAAAAGTGAGGCACTGGAACTTTATGTTGCTGTTCGTTGATGTGGTGCTTCTGTCAGCCTAAACTCTTTCGCGAAGCCTCATGCGTTTTTTAATCTTCTGGATGGGTCAAACTAAATTCCAGATAAAGCAAGGACGGCTGGCATGCCGAAACTTTTCCTCAACTTAGGGCCCTGAGAAGCTAAATTTGGATATTAAAATGATTATGAGGATTTTTAACAATTTAAGTTACATGTCTTATTCTGCCTGTGACACAAATCAGCTGTTGACGGTTTCATACAATCGGGAGCACCATAGTGACGTCACTGTTGGGACATTTAAACTCCGTAACTGGTATGACACATACAGACTCGTCTTCTAAACATTAAAATCAATTAAAAATATTTTTCTAGGGTGTGTACCTATGATACAAGGGTTAGTGACAAATTTGACATTTTTGAACCAGTATGGTGGCTATTTAGAGACGTCGCAGCGGTATGGCGTGGTCATAATCGGCGATGAAAAAGAATTTTCTACCACGAGACCACAAAAATAGCTTTGAGCTCGTAATCCAAGCTGGTATAAAAAAATGACAAGTTTAATTCAGTATGGCGGACAGTTCGAGACGCCCGCTGCTTCGGTATAGCATACAACTCCCTCACACTTTGGCTATCTAACGAACAATATTTAACTAGAATCAGCTGTGTACTCATTCCCTAAAGGCGTAGTTTTTTCGACATATTAAAAGAATTGCGACACCTACAGGCCACCATACTTGCGTTTCCTTGTTTCTCATCACACTGGCTAACTCAATGAGTTTTAGCTTTGAGCTTATCACACGTCGATTTTCATGCTGGCTCCTGGTCTGTGAGGGAAGGGCGGGAGAGCTCAAGTCGGAAGGAAGCAAGGCTGTGGTGCCTTGGGAGAGGGAAGGGGGAAACGGAGGTAGTGGCGACACGCTGAGAGTGCTTTAAGGCAGGATATAATTTAAACCAATATTTACGTGTTTCATATATTTGATACTGGACGTTTTACTTCGATTTATGAATTAAAGTGAAGAAAAGAAATAATAGCAAACCACAATGTCCTACATCAAATGTAAAGAAGGAAATAAAGTTATTGTTATTATTTTTATTAACAGGTCACCTTTACATGACCAAACAATAAAATATAACGATATTTCATTTAAGTTCTAATTAGAAATGAAAACAGGATGGCAAAATACCATTTATTTTATCCTTAAAACATTGATATTTTAAACATCGAGGTTTCTTTTCGATGTTTTCATCGACATCGAAAACATTTTGGTGATGTATTGATGTCGACTAAATTTGCCGTCGACTAAATTTGGCGTGGTGGCGCCCGAAGTGGGGCAGCAGGCGGGAGAGATGATGTGGAGGGCTGCAGGTCAGAGTGCTTCATTCTAGTCTCCGCCGGCGCCTATGCGATGGCTCGGAGCCCCCCTAAAGAGGCAACGGGAGAATGTGCGCAGAAGAGATATTGTGGCGACGTCGACGAAAAAATATTTTTGTATGGTTGACTGTGGCGTCTCGGTGAATGAAGTATTTTCTCGTGATAAACTCTTCTTGGGTAAGATCAAATGCGTAATGATTTTTATTTTACTCGTAAGGTTTTTATTTTTTTAATACAAAAAATCACCCTCGTCCCTTACTCGTTATTTGCACACTTATTTCTAAATAACGAGGTTTAGACATCGTAATTAAATGACTACCAGAATGTCTTTTTGGTATCAAAGCTATTAAATCGGGAAAACTGATATTTATCTTTTGGGTACGATTGGACAAATTTTAAATAAGTTGAGAGAATTGAAGAGGTTAGAAAGTGTAGGCGATACTATTCCATCCAGCACTTTAAGTGATGTTTATCTCGTAAAGTTACTTCGTAACCCATCTATGTCAGTCGTATTGTATTACATTTTTACATTAAACTGCTGTTTTTTGCCTTTTGCTGGAAATGTTACTCCTACCACGCAATGTTGAAGCAAAATACATATCTAAAATAATTGTTCATATAGACTTGCTACTAAAATGGCCGTTTTGAGACAGAGATTTGTCGTAAAAGGTGGGGAAGAACTTGCAACGGTGGGCAAGGGAGGTGGACATCCATATACATCTGACATATTGCACAGCGGTTTGATTTATGACGTGCTTGCGGTCACTGCTTCTGCAGTATATAATACTTACGTGTCTTGCAATTTTAAAAATTCACGTCTCGTGTAATGCTGATTGTTGCATTTTTCTCCTTTTTAGACCACGAGACTGGATATCTACAAGGATACGTAACAACTGCCACTTTACTTATTCTCTATTGCTATGTGAGCGTGTGATCTTACTCGCTTCACGTGTTACATCCGTTGCTTTTTTTATCTTTGTCTGATGAAAATAATCATCTATCGATTGATTTTGTGTTTTCACATCGAGTGTATGAGGTTTGCATGTTTAGTAAGAAATTTCTCAAGTCACTTTTAGAATGTTTTACTGTGTCTTACTAAAATACCTGTTTTACAAAACGCAGACAATTTTTGCTATTTATTTTGTTTCATGTTTGTATTCCTTATCCCGCAAGAAAGAGTAACATTTTTAATTCACCGTTCTTATTGAATTACAACACTGATTTTAATCTTTAAGAACGGAAAATTCAAAGTAACGCCGATATTCTGTTAGTTACAAATAGATGCAAAAGACATCAATTTCACACAATCCGTTGTAAATCATTCAGTATAACTGTGTCTATTTCATTATATAGTTTATATTATTATTTATTCGTAATAGCTGACATGGAATTAGCAAGAATAAAAATTAATAATTGGAAAAATAAGATGACTACATTGACAGAATTCCATCTATTTTTCTTAATTTGAATCCATCTTTCACGCTTTATTTACATCAAACTTTATCTCTAATTTCTTACCAATTTGCCATTTAAGTTCTCCATCCTTTCTTCGCGCGCATTCCCTCTCTCTCCCTCCCGTTCCACCCATACTAAAATTACGTGCGGGATCTCCATTTCCGTCAACAATAACTTAGGTGGGCTTTGCCTTAAGGAGCCCTTTACCTCCCTAGGCGCTGGTTCAATGCATTAGCGCAGACGCTGCTCGAGATGTGTGCGGCGCATCAGCTGCCATCTCGCGGCGCGCCCGCCATCCGTCACTCGCCCGCGCGGCGCGGCGCGTGTCTGCGCGAGGCGGGCGCGGATTCGGGCTGTTGGGTGAGCGAATGGGCGGACTCCCGCACAACGGGCGGGAGGCGCTCGGATGGGAAAGTGGGCGGGAGAGCGAGCGGCAGGCGCTCGGATGGGAAAGTGGGGGCGGGAGAGCGAGCGGGAGGCGCTCGGATGGGAAAGTGGGCGGGAGAGCGAGCGGGAGGCGCTGGGATGGGAAAGTGGGCGAGAGAGCGAGCGGGAGGCGCTCGGATGGGAAAGTGGGCGGGAGAGCGAGCGGGAGGCGCTCGGATGGGAAAGTGGGCGGGGAGAGCGAGCGGGAGGCGCTCGGATGGGAAAGTGGGGGGGAGAGCGAGCGGGCGGCGCTCGGATGGGAAAGTGGGCGGGAGAGCGAGCGGGAGGCGCTCGGATGGGAAAGTGGGCGGGAGAGCGAGCGGGAGGCGCTCGGATGGGAAAGTGGGCGGGAGAGCGAGCGGGAGGCGCTCGGATGGGAAAGTGGGCGGGAGAGCGAGCGGGCGGCGCTCGGATGGGAAAGTGGGCGGGAGAGCGAGCAGGAGGCGCTCGGATGGGAAAGTGGGCGGGAGAGCGAGCGGGAGGCGCTGGGATGGGAAAGTGGGCGGGAGAGCGAGCGGGAGGCGCTCGGATGGGAAAGTGGGCGGGAGAGCGAGCGGGAGGCGCTCGGATGGGAAAGTGGGCGGGAGAGCGAGCGGGCGGCGCTCGGATGGGAAAGTGGGCGGGAGAGCGAGCGGGAGGCGCTCGGATGGGAAAGTGGGCGGGAGAGCGAGCGGGAGGCGCTGGGATGGGAAAGTGGGCGGGAGAGCGAGCGGGAGGCGCTGGGATGGGAAAGTGGGCGGGAGAGCGAGCGGGAGGCGCTCGGATGGAAAGTGGGCGGGAGAGCGAGCGGGAGGCGCTCGGATGGGAAAGTGGGCGGGAGAGCGAGCGGGAGGCGCTGGGATGGGAAAGTGGGCGAGAGAGCGAGCGGGAGGCGCTCGGATGGGAAAGTGGGCGGGAGAGCGAGCGGGAGGCGCTCGGATGGGAAAGTGGGCGGGAGAGCGAGCGGGAGGCGCTCGGATGGGAAAGTGGGCGGGGAGAGCGAGCGGGAGGCGCTCGGATGGGAAAGTGGGCGGGAGAGCGAGCGGGAGGCGCTGGGATGGGAAAGTGGGCGGGAGAGCGAGCGGGAGGCGCTGGGATGGGAAAGTGGGCGGGAGAGCGAGCGGGAGGCGCTCGGATGGGAAAGTGGGCGGGAGAGCGAGCGGGAGGCGCTCGGATGGGAAAGTGGGCGGGAGAGCGAGCGGGAGGCGCTGGGATGGGAAAGTGGGCGAGAGAGCGAGCGGGAGGCGCTCGGATGGGAAAGTGGGCGGGAGAGCGAGCGGGAGGCGCTCGGATGGGAAAGTGGGCGGGAGAGCGAGCGGGAGGCGCTCGGATGGGAAAGTGGGCGGGAGAGCGAGCGGGAGGCGCTCGGATGGGAAAGTGGGCGGGAGAGCGAGCGGGAGGCGCTCGGATGGGAAAGTGGGCGGGAGAGCGAGCGGGCGGCGCTCGGATGGGAAAGTGGGCGGGAGAGCGAGCGGGAGGCGCTCGGATGGGAAAGTGGGCGGGAGAGCGAGCGGGAGGCGCTGGGATGGGAAAGTGGGCGGGAGAGCGAGCGGGAGGCGCTGGGATGGGAAAGTGGGCGGGAGAGCGAGCGGGAGGCGCTCGGATGGGAAAGTGGGCGGGAGAGCGAGCGGGAGGCGCTCGGATGGGAAAGTGGGCGGGAGAGCGAGCGGGAGGCGCTGGGATGGGAAAGTGGGCGAGAGAGCGAGCGGGAGGCGCTCGGATGGGAAAGTGGGCGGGAGAGCGAGCGGGAGGCGCTCGGATGGGAAAGTGGGCGGGAGAGCGAGCGGGAGGCGCTCGGATGGGAAAGTGGGCGGGAGAGCGAGCGGGAGGCGCTGGGATGGGAAAGTGGGCGGGAGAGCGAGCGGGAGGCGCTGGGATGGGAAAGTGGGCGGGAGAGCGAGCGGGAGGCGCTCGGATGGGAAAGTGGGCGGGAGAGCAAGCGGGAGAGCGAGCGGGAGCTGGCCGACGAGCGAGTGCCTGGCGGGCCTAGCGGGCTGGCTGGCGGCCCTTCCCGGGATCTGGCTGATGAGCTCTGAGTGGTTTGGTTGGTAGGCCGCCTGCGAGTAAGCTGACTGGTAGGTCTGCGTGTAGGCTAGCTGGTATTCCTGTGAGTAGGCTGGCTGGTAGGCCTGCGAGTAGGCTGGCTGGTAGGCCTGCGAGTAGGCTGGCTGGTAGGCCTGCGAAAGGGGTGGCTGGTAGGCTCGCGAGTGGACTGGCTGATAGTCTGGCAAGTGGGCTAGCTTGTGAGCACGCTAGTGGACTGGGTGTCGGATTTGCGCGTGGGACTTGCGAGTAGGCTGGCTGGTGGTCATTCGAATGAGCCGAACGGTCAGCCGGCGAGTGATCTGGGTGGGAACGAGAGGACTGGCAAACGAGTGGAAGTGGAGGACTAATAGGACCCGAGTTAGTCGTCTCTCGCTAGGTTGGGCAGGGTAGTGAGGGGTTGAGTGGGCGGGGAAGTGATCGAGGGAGATGAGACTTGACATAAGTAAAGTCTGAAGTAAATAATGTAAAATTATCAAAGAAAAGAGTGGGAAGGCAAAGCAATGAGCCACTAGCGATGAGTAAATGAACTGAGATATCACGCAGGCTAGATTGCAATGCACGCGGAAGAAATACAAGTACTAGAACTAAGCGAGTCGCAGGAAGCGAGTCGTATTTAGAAGGAGCAGGTCATTGTGGGTAGCTGGGCAGTGACGTGGGCTATCGGAGCAATGAGGGAGTGGTTGATTGGCCGAGGGTGCAAATCAGCGACGAGTTATGGCGGGATGAGCAGAGGTTGGGCGAGTTGGCGAGCGAGCGTGCGGGCGGCCGGGCCAGAGGGCGGCGCGGGCGGCTCTCGGAGAGTGCGGGTAATGGATCTCCGCGCCCTCGCGGCAGCCCGTGGCACGCGGCCAAAGGAGCGATGTATCGAATCGCGATCGCGACGGCGATTTATCGAGCGCTGGCGCCGATGACGCAGCGGCGCCGCCGCCGCCGCCGCTCTTTCAGTCTCCTCCTCTGCTTCCTTCACTTCGTGATCCGTTCTCTCTCACGCCGCCGCCTCCACCCTCTCCTTCTTACATCCGCGTTCTTTGCTTCTGCTCCACCACTCTTTCAGTTTCCTCCTCTTCTTTCTTGGATCCGTTCTCTCTCCTGCCACTACCAGCCTCCTCCTCTTCAGTCTCCTCTCCTTCCTACGCTCTTCTTGCCTTCGTTCTCTCTGCCCACATCGCCTCTCCCTTTTTCTCTGCTTCTTTGTTTCCTATACTCCTGCCTCCGATACTATCCACTGTAGTCTGAAGTAGTCCAAAGTAGTCTGCCTCACTGCTTTCTTCTCTCCTGGATCCGTTCCCTCTGCCACCACCGCTGCTCCTTTGCTTCCTTCACTTCTGTCTCGGACCCACCCACTCTTCAGTCTGCTCCGCTCCTTTCTTCTCTTGGCCCTCATCGCGTCCCCCGTCAATTTGCGCCGTTGCTTCCTTCATTCCTGCCTCCGACCCCATTCACTCCTCTTCTTCCTTCTCTCCTGGATCCGTTCTCTCTCCCGCCACCACTAACCTCCTCCTCTTCAGTTCTCGTCTCCTTCCTACACTCTTCTTGCCTACGTTCTATCTGCCCACACCGCCTCCCCTTCTTTGTTTCCTATACTTCTGCCTCGGACCCCACCCACTCCTCTTCTTCCTTCTCCCCTGGATCAGTTCTCTCTCTGCCCGCCGCCTCCACCATCTCTTCAGTCTCCTCTGCTTTCAGCACTCCTGCGGTTGGTAGCTCAGTGCTTGTCCCGGCTGGGGGTGGTGCCCCGCTGTTGGAGATATCTGGTGAGGAAAACCCCGCTAGTCGACAGTAGGTCTGCGCCGGATTTCGCAAACTAGCGGCTCAAGATCACAGTCATCTCCCGAGGAAAAATCATACACTACCTACTACATGCACTAACTATTGATCTTAACAGTTGTCGCGCCCGGAATCAGTAATCAATCAGTCAATCAAACCGAACGACACTTTCGTATATTGCAGCCCATTCCGCATAGACATCCTGCTCGGCAACAAGCCTGAGCCATGAATCGGTCCGCGTACCTACCGGGAGACGCTCGCACCTCAGGGGAGTCCACTCACTTATGTTGAAATTACTAACAATAGTTCCCTTTCCCGACACTAGTGGCGCAGAGAAGCTCGTGGCATGCTACGATGCCAAGAAGCGTGCCACTGCCACCAGTAGAAGACCTTAACACCACTGCAATAGGACCTCGCGATCGAAGGTTTTGGCGATCTCTTCTTTAGGCAATTGCCACCATTACTAAATTTGCCCCTCTTAAAGATTTATCTACGTAACTACTCTGTCACCTGTTAATGTGTGTCTTCTTGCCTTGGAAAATCATTTAAACAATCCTTGGCACTGCTTTCGGCAATGCGTGCCTTCGACAATTGCAACTCAACGATTACTCCTGTAGTGCATTTCTGCACTCGCAAGATTGCATCTTGGCGCGGGTGTATGATATTCGCCTATTCGCCCGTCTGCCTGTACGCTGGTCACGCGAGTCACCGCCTATCGCTGATTGTGTTACTCCATCGAGAGTGAACACCTCTGCCTGCTGATTGATCCAATTACCGAGCAGCATACGTGTCCCGCATTCGCTGAGCTCTATGGGAGGCTTTGCAGACCTAACATCGACCTGGCAGTGCAACGCAGTTCCAACTGCACCTGGAAGGATACCTTCTACGTACATTTCAGGCCATCCATTATACTCCATAATAAATATTCTATGTCTCGTGACCAAGAAATCATATAGAATGGAAATGAACTATTGTTTTATCTAGTGGGACAACAAATACTATATTTAAACCCCCGAGTATTTTTACTAATGTTTATGTTAATTTTTAATTTCATTTACTTCGAATCTTTTGTTTCACTAATTTAATTTATGTTTTACAATATTTAACAACATTACTTAATTAAAGCAACCTGAGGTACTTTCGTCTTTAGTCATTCATTCCTATCTTCCTTTCAAGTACAGCTACTTCCTTCTGGAGTTGTTGTTGAGACGGTCCCGGCGTTAAACACTTGTTACCTAAGCAGGACTAACAATTCACAGCCTTGAAACATCGTAGTCTTTCTCGGTTGCTCGTCTCTCCTTTTACACAAAGTGAGAAGGACACTCACTTAGCTCTGATAAATGAAGGTCCGTCACTCGCCTTTTCATACAAGGTGGTTTAATTAGTAATGCTTAAGGCATTTACTTAAAACGCAGTTGGAAAAAGCAATTGGCGGGTGAGAATGGGCTTATTTCAGGATAAAAAAGGCTTAAGATATTTAAGATTATTTCTGACAAGAGAGTAGAAAACATGTGGTTTAGGATATTTAAAGGTTAAAAAGTTGAGTAATTGTATGCACTATGTTTACTTATAAAGGCGAAGCAAGAAAAAGAAGAGGAACTGAAATTAAATCGAAAACACCGGAAACGATGCGCGAGCCCCGAAACGGCTTTCACGCAGTCCTATCCTTGTTTCTATTTATTTACGATGCACAACGTCCAGTTGCGGAGTACCACATCTTAGCTTCTCTCGATGCAGTGGATTAACCACTTCACAGAACAGTTACAGATAATTTCACACATAGCCACATATGCTAAGTTCAAATTATTACCAATAGTGAGGGTGTCCTCGCTGGTTTCCTCTTCAACCCTCTAGCAGGGCGAAATTGGATTCACTTTTTTGTTATTTGTAAGCCTTTTATTACATGTAAATTAGAGTATGAATGTGAGGAGTGTGGGATTGGTTTAAGGTGGGCGAAATTTGTCCTTGGGAAGTCTGGAGCGTATTCTTGTTTGTAGAGGGCCAGAAGCTTTGCCTAGATGAAATATGTTCTGAGCTGGAAAGATAGTTTTGAGTGTAACCTCTCTGAGGTTTTGGAAATATGTTTAGAGGTTGTTGAGACATTATGAAACTAGTTGTTTGCAAAATACCACGGAGTATTTACAGCTATTTTCAAGACTATTTTGGAAGGTTTGTAGGTGTTTGATGGATGAGCACGTAGCGACTCCCCAAACGGGACAAACTTAGGTTAGAGAAGGAAGAAGGAGGACTCTGTGAAGATACAGTGAAGTTTTTGTGTGAAGGAAGGACTTACTATTTATAATAGGGTATAATTTACGGAGAGTGGTACAGACTAGATTAAGGCAGGAGAGAATGTGAAGTTTCGAAGTCATTCGGGTTTCTGATAGAACTTAAAGATATTTAATAGTCTTGTGTTTGGATATCCAGCAGATGGACTATTGGATATTTTTGGTGGAGGCATGTCAGGGGTGCAATTTAGGGCGAACGTTTTTGCTTCACAATTTGAAGGGTTTAAGTTTAGTCTCCAGTTCTCTGACAACTTGCATGTCTAGAGCTCTTTGTGAGAATGCCACATCTTGGTGCGGCTGCGGGGAACGATGCACGGAGGGAGGGCCCTTTTCCTCAAGGAAGGCCTAAGGCCACAGCGCGACCTCGCCCTCTCTGGACGAGTAATCTGCGGGAGTGCTATCTTGAAGCGCCTTATGAAGGACAAAGTTCTGACGGACGCGGGAATTCGGCAACCTCGCGAGGGGGGATTTATTGGTGGGAACACATTTGATGAAAGAGAAATATGGTTCGGACAATTCTTTTTTTTTTGTCTCGGGCGCGCGCGCGTGTGTGTCTGTGTGTGTGTGTGTGTCTGTGTGTGTGTGTCTGTGTGTGTGTGTCTGTGTGTGTGTGTCTGTATGTGTGTGTCTGTGTGTGTGTGTGTCTGTATGTGTGTGTCTGTGTGTGTGTGTCTGTATGTGTGTGTCTGTGTGTGTGTGTCTGTGTGTGTGTGTCTGTGTGTGTGTCTGTGTGTGTGTGTCTGTGTGTGTGTGTCTGTGTGTGTGTGTCTGTGTGTGTGTGTCTGTGTGTGTGTGTCTGTGTGTGTGTGTCTGTGTGTGTGTGTGTCTGTGTGTGTGTGTCTGTGTGTGTGTGTCTGTGTGTGTGTGTCTGTGTCTGTGTGTGTGTCTGTGTCTGTGTGTGTGTCTGTGTCTGTGTCTCTGTGTGTGTGTCTGTGTCTCTGTGTGTGTGTCTGTGTCTCTGTGTGTGTGTCTGTGTCTCTGTGTGTGTGTGTGTCTCTGTGTGTGTGTCTGTGTCTCTGTGTGTGTGTGTGTCTCTGTGTGTGTGTGTGTCTCTGTGTGTGTGTGTGTGTGTGTCTGTGTGAGCTCCTGTGTGTAGCAATGATGGTGTTGGAAAAAGTTTTGCGTGTGGTTTTTGTGAATGCTTGTGATAGAGTGGTACAATTTTTGTAGGCTATTTTGTTAGTGTGTGTTCCTAACAGATGTGATGATACGGAAGTTTCGTATTTCTGCAAATTCTTACTGAACATCGTCAGTACGTTGCAATACATACGAAATAAATAATAAACTAAACTCCGAAGATTCAGGGCGACGACGTTATATTGAAGTATAAAACTGATAAGAAAGAAGAATATATTGAAGGATTCACGAGTCTTGCAAACGTCAATAAGTATCATTGACGTCACAACTGTGCATCTAAACAGTTGAACCTCTCGACACTTCGGCAATACTTGCGTGATCAGCGGGATATTACTTTTAGTTTCCTTTCATTAATATACTGCAACGTTGAGTACATTCGTTATAATAGACAAAATAAATTTGCAAGAAGTGAATAGATTGATGATCCCTAGCTATTTTGTCAAGAAAAGTATTCTAGTGCTTAATTTGGGTGCCAGAAACTCAGAGTACGTCCGTATTTGCTAACAGCGTGTTTAATAACGCTTTTGTTTGCAGAGGGGTGCTTTATATGAACCGTGGATATAATTAATACTTTTGGTTACATTGAGATGTGTATGATATTGGTGTCCAACTGATAATTCAAAATATTATATATAAGGACTCTAGCAGATCATCTTGATAAAGGTGATTCCTTAGGCAGTACAGTTTTATGAACTGTAAAATTTATGCGTTACAGTGATTTAAAACTATTAAAGTGACGTATTTACTCATGATGATTTTGCGTTGTCCAATAAATTTCCATCAAATATCACTCCAACCAACATCTATTCCTCAGTCGATATGTCTTCATCGACTCTTTAATGACCTCTGTCGCAACTAGCTACATCAACATCTCGGCTATATCGCCGAGAGTAACATCAAGAGTGCATTGAATGGAGCCGTCACAAAGAGCGACGCATATGACGTTTTATTAACTCCGATAGCGTCACGTTGAAGGTCGTGTGTCTGGAAGATGAGGTACCGCGCTCTGTAACGACGTCCTTAACGTTCGTCGCGGTGTAGTTACGCACGGCGCCGCGTGCAGCGCTGCGGTAGCTCCCGCCGCGGATGGACGTGGTCTCGCACCAATTGTTTATTATTGCAATCGGCGGCAGCGGCGGCGGGATATCGCGGTCTTCCGAATGAAGTATTTTATATCGAAAGCTAATGGCTGGGATGATGGAAATATCTACAGCTCATAAATATAAATGTCCTACCTTAAATGGGAACGTCCCCTCTCCCGGCCCAGGCTTGCCCCCGCTGCACGGGCTCCACTGCACATTAAGCGACCTATATCCGAAATCACCGGGCAATATTTCACAAAAATGATCCTAATGTGGAGAGAGGACCGCGCGTATATACCCGAGGAGGATTAAAAAAACCGTGTGATTACCCCATATTATCGCGCCGATGCAAGTAATAGTGGTAGTAATGATAGTATTCATGGCTTCTTTTGTTCGTTGCCAGGTGGCCGGGAGTGGTGGTAGTGGTTGGGGGAATGGTCGGTGTAGAGGTAGAAGAGCAAAAGGTGGAGGTGGTTTGGTGAGTCAAACGTATTCCTGTTGCACTTTTCTCTTTCTTTGTCCGGTATATCTTTTTTCTCGCATCCCATTCTTTCCTATGAAATGCATTCTCATCGATTCTCTCTCTTTCTCTCCCTCCCCACCTCACTCACTGTTTTGTGGCACTTTTCCCTTTCTCTGTGATGTTTCCTCTTTATCATACTTCGATCTCTGTCCTAGTGTGTTACTTACTTCATACACTCATTATAATTCCTTCTATTGTTGTCTCCATCTTGCACACATTCACTTATTATTGCGCCAGCATTCTCGCATTTCTCGCATTGCTTCCCTCAGTTACGTTACCCCATTCTTCTTTTTGCTTTCCCTCTTTATCGTCATTACCTTTCTACTATCATGTTACACCTTTTGTATTCCGTTTTTTATACAATCAACTTTTTTCTCGCTCTCACACATTTTCTTTCTCTCTTGCACGCATTTTCATATTTCTCCCTTCCCTTCCCTATTCTTCTCTCTCTTTCACTATTGGTTTCCCTCTTTCTCGTCATTATTTTTCTACCACCATGTTACACCCTTCGTATTCCTTTTTCATACAATAAACTTTTTTTCTAGCTCACACACTTTTTCTTTTTCTCTTGCACGGATATTCATGTTTTACCATTCCCTTCCCTGTCCTTCTCCCCCCTCTCTCTCTCTTGCTTTCCCTCTTTCTCGTCATTATCTTTCTACCACCATGCTACACCTATCGTATTCGATTTTTCATACAATAAACTTTTTATCTAGCTCGCACACTTTTTCTTTCTCTCTTGCACGCATTTTCATGTTTTACCATTCCCTTTCCCTGTCCTTCTGTGTCTGGGGAGTGCGCGGGCGGCGCAGAGTGCGAGTCGGGCCCGCGGGCCGCGCGGCCGCTGCTCTGGGAGATAGAAATCAAATTAACCCCATGAAAGTATTACAAATACACCGCTTATTTATTTAGTGCCTCCCTAACCGCAGCGCAGCGCAGCGCGGCGCGGCGCGGCGCGGAGCGGCGCTGCGCTGCGCTGCGCTGCGCTGCGCGGGGCGTGGGCGGAGGCCGCCGCCGCGGGCGTCCGGCCGCCCCGCTCGGCGGAAGCGGCTTCCTGCAGTCGAGTGGCGAGAGCGATACAAAGAACGCCTTGCGTTTAATAAATATCGTGCTTCGTGGGAGGAATATTTACTTGGATAAATAAAACTATAAAAGTGAAGATGTAAGAGAGGGGAATAAAATGTTTCGTTTGATTTTGAAGTAGACGCTTGGGGATTGGGAGCATTTAAATTGGAAAAAAAAATTTTTGATAACCTCTCATCTCCGGCTGTTTACTGATTTCAGTTATATTTTTAAGTTACTGTTGATGGTTTGCTCAAGGCCAATGTGTCCGACGTTTTATGTTGATATCAGTTACATTACGCTGATTTTTGTTGCTTTTATTTGAGTTTTGTTTCTCTAAATCATAAAGAGTGAGAGGGGGAGGAAGGGAGAGGGAGGAATGGAGACAGAGGGAGGAAAGGAGGAAGGAGAGGAGAGTGGAAGGGAGGGAGGAAAGGAAGGAGGGAGGGAGGGAGGAAAGGAAGGAGGGAGGGAGGAAAGGAAGGAGGGAGGGAGGAAAGGAAGGAGGGAGGGAGGAAAGGAAGGAGGGAGGAAAGGAAGGAGGGAGGAAAGGAAGGAGGGAGGGAAGGAAGGAAGGAGGGAAGGAAGGAAGGAAGGAGGGAGGGAGGAAAGGAAGGAAGGAGGGAGGGAAGGAAGGAAGGAAGGAAGGAGGGAAGGAGGGAAGGAAGGAAGGAGGGAGGGAAGGAGGGAGGGAGGGAGGGAAGGAAGGAAGGAGGGAGGGAGGGAAGGAAGGAGGGAGGGAGGGAGGGAGGAAAGGAAGGAAGGAGGGAGGGAAGGAGGGAGGGAAGGAAGGAAGGAGGGAGGGAGGGAAGGAAGGAGGGAGGGAGGGAGGGAGGAAAGGAAGGAAGGAGGGAGGGAACGAAGGAAGGAGGGAGGGAGGAAAGGAAGGGGAGGGGAACGGAGAGAGTGGGAGAGAGAACAGCAAAAAGAGTGGGATGACCTGTTTCTCTCGAGGTGGGCGCGAGAAAACTGAGAGACTAAGATAAATGCGTACTAAACTTCATTTTAGAAACATTAAAATTCGAGGCTAATATTTCACATACTACTTAACAATTGCATGCGTAAGATATCCTAATCAAACCCGACAACCACATAGCCAAACCCGAGAATTAAGCAAGGGAAACCTTGGGGATAAAGAACAAACAGAAAAAAGAGTGGTAAGTCTCGGAGGGAGCGAGCGAGTGAGTGAGTAGGGCATCCATATGCCGAGTGAGGGCGTTGGGGCTGTGTTTATACACATCTCTCTATCAGAGGCCGGCGCTTCGGCATGAATAGAGGACGAGGATAAATCTGCGGCTCCCTACAATGTCAGTGCGGCTGCACGCGGCGGCGGGCGCGGGCAACAAAGGAAGAATATAATAATATTTATCTCCCTGTCAAATATTCGCGTAATGAATGGGGGGTCTGCGCGGTCGGGGGATAAGCTGGGGGCCTCGGGAGGATTTTTGGCTGGGAGATTTATTTTTGTGGAATGTGTTTATCGGGGGCGGGGCCGACGTTGGAGGTCGGGCAGAGCGAGGCCGTGATAAGCGTCCGAACAGACCGCAGACGGAGGGAAGGTGGGGAGATGCGAAGGACGAAAAAAAGGAAAGTGAAGGGTGAGAGAGTGGAGGGAGAGCGTAGTGACGGCGCCCGTCTTTCTCTCGTCCTCCAGTGCCCGTTCCGTGAGGGCAGATAAAGCTTCAGGTTCGAATTCGGACAATTCATCACGGGTAGGTGATATCGCCGGATCGATGCGATTTGGGGTTGGGCGGGTAGGAACATTCTTCGTGAATCTATTGTCTATCTTGACAAGTGTATAATGCGTTTGTAAATTAGTTCTGTGGTAGAGAGTAACACGAATGACATGCAATTTGTTATCAGCAAAGAGACGTTATGGAAATTTAAGCGATTTATGGTACATCAAGAGTATTTTCTTTCTATGTGTTCCTTCTCGTTGTGGCCAGCTTATTTTCCAATTTAGCTTCGTTCAGTAAGTTTATTATCGTTCTTCGTCATAATTTCATGGTTTAAGCTCTTGTACACTGTAAATCTGTTCCCGGTAAGTCTACGTACATATTAGGCATTAATTATTTTCGCTTCTATTGTTTTACAGTACCTGATTCCACGAGTACTGATGCTGGGCTGTACTCAGTGTTATATTGCTATTTAGCACGAGACTCCACATGTTGTTTTTTTCTTTTGCCATCTTTTGTTTTTTACATTCTGTTAATGAATAATGGTCCGAGATGCCTTCTTCTTTTCCATAGTGAATTATGCTAGTGAATTATGGGATTTTATAAAATCAAAAACCTTTGTTGACCTTGTAGGAATCCGAAACAGTAATAATGACAAATCAACACTACATGTTACCCCCACAGAAATCAAATTATGAAAGGTATTTTTTATCTGTATATTTTTTAAGGGTATTATGTTGCTCGGAATTTTCGCCAGAAATGAGTAATGGATACGAAATGCTTAAATCATCCCTTTCAAAATGTGGTTATAGTTGGTACCCTGTTTCTGTTTTACATTTAAAACATTTACCATCGTGATCTGTGGAGTAACGGTTTATCACTCTCACTGGGTGCCACATTCAATCGCGAGTCCTGTGGAAGATAAAAATTGATTGTCGCGTTGCATGGAAAGTGAATCATGAGAGTGAGTGCTATCCTGTGCGATCCGTTGTTCAGTTGTCAGGGTTAATTTTCAACGATATGAGTATTGAAATCTATGGCACAACGTGCATTTTGTAAAAAAACTCTTTGTTTTAACAAAATACACTCATCGAAGATTTTGTTACTTGTATGTGGATATCACCTTTGACAAGTGCAAGTCGAAGGTCATTTTTTACTGTTTGCTCCCAATCGTTCAAGTGTTGATGAATTGTAACAACATAATTAGAGAGCAGCGTAGGATAAAAGTAAAGTGTAACGTTATAAAAGAATATTATTCCAATTTTAAATAATCCCCGTCAATGAATTTATTTATAGAATAAGTTTCTTACTCCATGTTTTTCATTGATTTTGAAACAAAATTTAATCTTTCATAAAGATGTCTTTTATGTTTGTGATATTTCCTCGTATGAACCAAAAATATTGTTGGTTTTAGTCAAAACTTTGAAAAATATCTTTGTCTTGAAGTGACTTTTATTAAATCTAAAAAATGCTTTACTGGAGAAATAAAATTAAACAAATAAATTATTATTGAAAAAATTAGAAATGATATGAGTAGAAACTTTTAAGAATAATATTGTTGAACAAACTGTTTACTAATCCAGGATCAATGAGCATTAAGCGTTGTGATTTGTGGATTCATAAATTTATGCTTTTCTCTTGTTTCAGGTAAGCAAGATTCATTGCTCGTATCACATTCATCATCAGGATGTGTAAGTAGTCGTTTTTATCAGCGTTCTATCGGAACTACGCATGGGCAGTAAATGAGACCTATGCGGCGATTGTGAACACATTGTTTTATTTTAGTATTAATCGATTTTTATGATGATAATTTACTCTCTTCTCGCATTTATCTCCTACAGGTTTTACAGCTTTTTGATGGTGAATAAATGTATGTAGATAGAGTAATTATAAATAAGCGAAAATGTTATATATATATATATATATATATATATATATATATATATATATATATATATATCGGAAAAGAATACTTCTCCGAAATTGTCGTATTTTGTTCATACTCATAGATATCAATGATTACGAAAAAATGAATTTTTTTCCAAACTCTGGGGGCAGTGTGCGCTGTTATTACTATATCCACATTCTCATATTTTTATTCCCATAATGCATGATGTTGGTGTGAAAAAAAATGCGAACTAAGAGAATGTGACATAGTGGGAATTCAACGTAACAGTTGAAAATGACTTCTATTTATGTAGGCTTAGAACCAAAACGCTGGGCAATGCGCTTCAATCAATACTTGTCACACGGTTGTCGCTATCGTGCATCTCTTCGTTTTATGATATGCCATTATAAGAGTCTTTACTACGAATTTGGAGAACATGTTATTAAGGAAGATTTGGGAAATCGTATCTTCTCGTACTTACAGTACTATAATTTACTAGGAAAACCCGGCAGACGTTCTGCCCTTCATCTCCTTCTTTCCTCTCCTATCTCCGTTTCTCGCTGCCCCTCCCTCCCTCCCGCCCTCGCTCAGACTCTGTCCTTCTCTGTGTGCCTCTATCTCTGCCGCTCTCTTTCCCTCTCATTCACACTTAATTGCAGATTCTGCACGTCTCTGAGCAGGTGAGGTAATATCGGGAAGCGCCGGACCAGCAGAACTGTAATAGAATGTTCAGGAAGAGTTGTAGAGCTATAGATTACGGTGTGAGAAACGTTTCTTTGAGGCCTGTGGCTTCAAAAGATTGGGCTGTAAGACTCTCGAACGCCTCTTGTAGGAGTTATTTTACGATATAGATTCAAAATGCTGCCGACTGTTTTGCAGGTTGCATATGATGTGAATATGTAGGGGATATGTAGTGAATATGTAGCGCCATATAGTGGAGTTACAATAGAGCAACACATAAACCTTCTCAATGAAAAAACACGTATAAGTGTCAACTTTCATGGAGACCGGTCTAATGGTGTTGGAGTTTTGCTCATATATACATATCAGCATCCTGTTTTATATAGATAGATAATACTGGAGGCATTAAAGGAATGCCTGCGTAAAAGTAGTTTTACAATAAATTATTTTACGTGCTCGTACGTAGCTGTAAACAGTGCACATTTCTGAACATAAATTTCCTTCGATGCGCCAAAATAACGGACATACGAATAAAGCGTGAGTACGTTAGCACTCGTTTTTTCTGCTCTTTTCTTTAGGAGAAATATGGACAAAAAATTTTTTGGGATTTTATTCCCATGTAATAATTCATAGTTTTTAGTATGTTCCTCTAAGGTTTTTCTCCAATCAAATTGCGGGAAGACCTCTCAAATTGCAATGACATCCCAACATAACATCGCGACGTAAACTTGACAGATGTCTGCGAAATACATATGGGGAGGAGAATATTGACATTGGCTTCAGAATAATAGACTTGTAAATCCTTTCTGAATCCATTAGTAAGTATTTTTATTATATAAAGATTGATAAACAAACTTATTTTCGGAACATTGAAAGATAATACGTTTTCATGAAGGTTAACTTTCTAAAAACGACTCTTCAACTTTTGCAAACAATTTTCCAAAACTTTCATTTTGTGTGATACCATTTTGTGAAACCTTTTTCTACAACAAAATGCTCATACCATTAGCTCAAAAACTATTCAACGTAAAATTTTCAAATTTCACACAAGTAATTACTATATACAAAGAAAACTTACGTGTGTAAAGATTTTTTTAGAAAATTGCGTACTCATCACGGCAATTTTTATCTCATAATCTTTCAACCAAATTTTGCATCTAATAATGAATGAATATTCATTAATTAATGTGTAACAAAATATAACGAATGCCGAAATTTCCTTACGCTTATTTATTTACATTTTAAGATCAGTTCTACAAAGTTCAAATTTAAAATGTGATCTGTTTTCCGGAAAGGTATACTTTACTGAAGTTGACATTACAAAATTGAAAAGTTTACATTATGAACAATTTCAAGAAAGAGTTTTATTTACTAATAATTTTTTAGATGTAAGCTCATTCAGTTTACAAAATGTCATTGTTCTGCATCGAATCCTCGCTGTTTAAATATTATAATACTTAAAGTGAAGACGAAATTACACTTCGCCTGGACCAGTGGTGGGGTCAATATCGACCGCTTAGGGGGGTCGATTATATTTTGAACGGGGTCAATGATGACCAAAAGGTCATTTTATGGTCAAGAGCAGAGTATCTATCTGCCCCTGATCGGTATAATCAAGATGCCATATATTACAAAAAAACATTTATGAAATAGATAATTCCGTTTTCTTGATACTTAACATTTCTTAGTATACATTTATTAGTATATTCCTACAATGTTGTAATCCCATAATGTCAATTGTAATTTAATGATATACATGTAATCTCTAATGTACAGTGTATATAGTCGCTAATGACCATGACGTTGATGCGACTATAAATAAAAATTATTGAAAAAAAAAAAAACATTTCTTCTCGTTTTCTTTTCATTTAATAATAAATTCAAGTGTTTCTACTCATTTAGAATTTAACATCATTCACCGAAAATAAAATAATATTTAGTCATTTAGAATGTACACTTTTCAATCTAAGCATTTTTTATATTTGAAAAAAATTAACAGTTAGTAAAAAGCTAATAAACATAAATGTAATATTTTATCAATACTTTTCTTCAGGTACTTATTATCTCATAGTCGTTTACGTGTAATTATTTATGCTATAATTCAGCATTTGGCTGTATAATATAGAGGAAAACTGAAGGTGGTTGATGAAGCAAACCATTTTTACTTTCTCGCTAAGTTATGTAATGATGAGCGAATAAAACGTCACTACTCCTGCAGCCACATGAGCCAGAATGCGTTTTGTGGGTCCTCGATACCGAAAAGTGGAGTAACGGAAAAAGGTCCGTCTCTGCCTGTCTGTCTGTCTGTACGTACGTCTCAGTCTGTTCGTACGTCTCTGTCTGTACGTACGTCTCTGTCTGTACGTACGTCTCTGTCTGTACGTACGTCTCTGTCTGTACGTACGTCTCTGTCTGTACGTACGTCTCTGTCTGTACGTACGTCTCTGTCTGTACGTACGTCTCTGTCTGTACGTACGTCTCTGTCTGTACGTACGTCTCTGTCTGTACGTACGTCTCTGTCTGTACGTACGTCTCTGTCTGTACGTACGTCTCTGTCTGTACGTACGTCTCTGTCTGTACGTACGTCTCTGTCTGTACGTACGTCTCTATCCATCTGTGAAGAACGCTAGAGGCTAAACCGTTTAACCAATTTCCTTCATGAACAATTTTTCAAAAATTTGTGTACTATTTGTGTAAGGGCGATAAGTACGCGCTGTTTTAGTACCACTACTTTTAATGGAGGCAGATGACAGATAGAGGTTGGGAATCGCTGAGCCTCGTTGCCTCTGTTCCGCGGCAGCGACAGCGGCTTACGCCAAGTGCCTCCCAGCCTCCCGAGGGGAGCGCGCGCGGGCGGTGATGCGGCGAGGAAACAGCTGACGAATCTGCGGGGGCGGTGCGAGGGACGGCGTGGGCGGGACGACCCCGGCGTCGCGGCGCCAAGAATTTCATTTCCCGGCCGAGGCGAAGTTGCGCGGGTGGCGCCGCTGGCCAGAGGGTGAGGGGGGGGCTATGTGGCTTGCAAAGGGACGGGAAGGGGCAGTGCCGTGCGAGAGCAGTGAGGTGCGGTGCTGTGCTGTGGGGAAAGGTGGGGATAATGGGGTCGGCGATGAGAGGAAGAGGGTGAAGGTGGGAAAAGGCAGGTGGGCGGCGAGATATTGGACCGCACGAAACGGCATGGGGCGCGGAGATAGAGGACTTCATGGTCCTGGAAAAGTAGGAAGGGGGCGGACGGCGTGGGTGGGGAGCAGTCGGGACTGGTCGTGGCGGTACTAGACGGCGTGGGTGGGACGGTGGATGGGGGATGGAGCCGGACTGAGCGGAAGAATGCGGGGAGAGCAGAAGCGACCGGACTAGTTGGCGGGGGGGGCGGGACGTGGCGGGACAGGTTGGGTGGGTTATGTCGGGAAGGGCAGGACAGAGGAACCGGGATGGGACAGAACGAACGAAGAGGGGTTTTCACGAACGATGCAGAGCGGGTGGAGAAGGCTTGGACATTAGGTAGGAAGGATGTGTATGAGGCGGGACGGGGTCCCGCGGTGCGGCGTGTATGAGACGGCGGTAGATTGATGGTCAGTGATTCCTGGCGCGTCAACTGCTAAAGCCATTAGTCCCGTAAGTGTTGGTTTCCTAGAGAGGTGGCGGTCATCTTTCCCCGCTGGAGGCGGAGATCCGGCGCCGACATACCGTCTGCTAGCAGAGATTTCCCCAATTAGGTATCTCCCAACAGCGGGGCACCGCCCATCCGCGACAAGCTTTAAGCACCCGGCCGGTCTCCCGTCACTTGTAGTTTATGCAAGAGTAAGTTAGGGGTGAGGACAGGACAAGAAAGAAGGAAACATAGCGCGCGATCCATGGCCCGCTTCTCAAGATTTTGGTCTGGGGACTAGGAGGAGAAGGGAAGCGGGAGGGAACGGGGCGGGGCAGGTGATGCAGGACGGTGTGGCACGCAATCAGATGGGACGGCAGGGCGCGAGTGTGGAGTCGTCTGTGAGGAGCACGACGGACTGGGTCAGAAGGAGACAGTGAGGGTGGGACGGCCGTCGAGGCGGGGCGAGGCGAGGCGAGGCGGGGCGGGGCTAGGCGGGGCGAGGCGGGGCGAGGCGGGGCGAGGCGGGGCGAGGCGGGGCGAGGCGGGGCGAGGCGGGGCGAGGCGAGGCGGGGCGAGGCGGGGCGAGGCGGGGCGAGGCGGGGCGAGGCGGGGCGAGGCGGGGCGAGGCGGGGCGAGGCGGGGCGAGGCGGGGCGAGGCGGGGCGAGGCGGGGCGAGGCGGGGCGAGGCGGGGCGAGGCGGGGCGAGGCGGGGCGAGGCGGGGCGAGGCGGGGCGAGGCGGGGCGAGGCGGGGCGAGGCGGGGCGAGGCGGGGCGAGGCGGGGCGAGGCGGGGCGAGGCGGGGCGAGGCGGGGCGAGGCGGGGCGAGGCGGGGCGAGGCGGGGCGAGGCGGGGCGAGGCGGGGCGAGGCGGGGCGAGGCGGGGCGAGGCGGGGCGAGGCGGGGCGAGGCGGGGCGAGGCGGGGCGAGGCGGGGCGAGGCGGGGCGAGGCGGGGCGAGGCGGGGCGAGGCGGGGCGAGGCGGGGCGAGGCGGGGCGAGGCGGGGCGAGGCGGGGCGTGGCGGAACGGGCTCGCGCTGAGCCGGAAGAAGCGCGTTGGCGTCGACGGCGCCGCGTCGCACGCGGCAGAACGACGCGTGCAGTGAACGAGCGCCGACCGCCGCTATTCAATTGGGCTTCGGGTTCCGCCTCCCTCAAAAAGACGGCAGTGAGAGAGGGTCACCGGCGGCGGCAATCCTGGAGGACAGGGCTACGACTGCTCGGGGAGGACGAAGAGAATTGTGGGCGATGATAATGGATATGGTCAGGGTTGGGCTGTATTTAAAGACTTGTATTTGAAATATGAATTTTAAATACATTTTGTATTAGAAAAACTGTATTTTTGATTTTTTGGACATGTATTTTAGAGATGTATTTAAATACATTAAATTTGTGCACTTAAAAAACGAAATACTTGAAATATTTTAAATACAGATGAACCGATCGAGGATAGTTTTTTCTGTTTGATTCTTCCAGTGAATGAATGTTATTGAAAGAAAAATAAAAGCTCCTTTCAGCTGTTGAACATAAATTCCATTTATTTTTTAAATGACAAATCTAAAACATAAAAAATATTGGACAACTATCCGACAATAAAAACAGCATTTATTTTTCATGACACTAGTTTATATTCATCAGCACCAGTTCGATAAACATTTTTGTGGGTCTCATACATTTGCCAACTTGAGGTTTTATTATCTGGTTTGTTTAAAAAAACTCGTCATTTGGAAGGAAATTCGATTTATATGAGTTAGACATATATTTGATATCATTTTATATTTGGTGTAAAGGTATAAGTGATAGTGTTGTTGAGAATATAAGAATATAAGATAGAGTTGAGAATACGTGATTGTGTTTTTGAGAGTATGAAAAAGTTACAAAACAAAAGTACTGTATTTATTGCATTTTGGGTATTTGAAGTATTTTAAATATATGTATATACTTGCCACAACGTCCCGTGAATGCGCTTAGGCCTACCAGCGACGTTCCGGCCTCGCGGCCTCATGAGTTACGGGTGTTCGTGTGCTTAGCACGAAGACACCCCCACGCCGTATTCCGGTCTTCTCAACCTGAGAAGTGAATCTTCTCATCGTCAAACAGCAGCATATACTGTGATATTGCGAGTAAATCGCACACTATAGTCTTGCCCAAACCGGGAATCAAAGCCGGGGCAGGGGAAAGAATAAGAGTGATAGGAAAAACCTGTAAACATTGACTGTAGTAATTACTGGTTTGCTCCATGCAGCATTGAAACCGACGTTGAAACCAGTGGCACCGTAGTGGTATCAATTGGCTGACTTGGAACTAAAGTGGTCTACGAAACATTTTGGCTAAAATCCAGATTATGGTAAATTTGATCTGAACAGGTAAGCATCTATACGTTCTAATGTGTCATTTGTTGTCGTGGGTGCCGCATTATAACAGTACGACTTTAGTACTGGCAGATGGTGTTAATTTTAGTCAATCCTTAAGTGGTCTAAACCCCATTGTACTATTCGTCCCACAGACCAACCTAATTCCAGGCTAACCAATTGATTCCCTGAGCCACCTCAGGTGGATTGAGTGGCGGGTGGAGTTGTTCTGGACACCCCTGCAATCTTCCCGCCGCCGCCGCCGCCGCGGGCGCGTTGGTGAGGCTGCGAGGAGGGGGCGGGCCCGTTATGAGAAGCCGCCCGTGTCGCGGCCGTTTCTCAGGAGCCGCGGAGTAATGCGGTACGTGGGCCGCCCCCAAACGCCTCCCCCCTTCCCCCACCCCCCGCCCTTTCTTCCTCTCTCTGCCTTTCCTTCTTGAGCTTCATCCGGCTGTCTTTGCTCTCCAAAGCGGGATTCTTCGTTTCTGCCACTTTTTTTCTGCCTCGTCCTGCTCATTTTTTTGTTCACTTTTCGCAGACGTGTTTTGTGGTCCTTTACGAACTTTTTGTTTGAATGTTATTGGTCTTATCTCGTGCCGGATCTTCGATGATTCACATTTACCCGTTTTCATCACATCCCTCTCACTCCTTTCTAAGTGCAATCCTCTCAGTTTCCAATTTTCCTACCGTATTTATTTACTCGCATTTTTCCATTGTGCTGATTCTTGCATCACTTAGACATGTCTCTACCTTCCTGCTTCATTCTCTTACCTTTCCTTTGCCTTCTTCTTCTGTGCTAAACCCTTTCCTTTCTACGGTACGATTATCGACAATTCTCTCATCACATCTTCACTTCTTGCCCTCACCCACTTTCTCCCTCACCCATTTTCTCCCTAACCCAACCCATTCCATTTCACTTCTTGCCCCCACCCATTGTCTCCCTAACCCAACCCAGCCCCTCACACAATCCAACCTCCTCCTCCCACACTCTTTCCCTCTCCACCCTACCTCCCCCTCCCCCTCTCACCGCCCAGCCCGCCCCGCTCCCTCCTGTTTCCGGGCGCGGCGCCGCCGTTGCCGCCATTCGAGGGAATTCCTGTGCGGGGCGCGGGGCCCCGAGCGGGCCGGGCGGCGGGCGCCGGGCAATCCGATGAGAAATTCATCACCTCGCGAGGATGTGCCCGCGGACGGCGTCGTCCCTCACGCGGCCTCGCGGGATGGTTTTCCGGTACAGATGGCCGCGACGCCCCGCGCGACTGCACGCCTCCGTCTTCGCTCCGGACCTGCAATTGCGCCCTAGAAGAGGTTCGCGGGCGGAATACAGGACGACGCTTTGGACGTTGTTTTTCGTACAATAAAAAAACTCGTCACGTACTCGAATACTCTCAATCTTTCTACTTCTTCCTTGCACTTGATACTTCGAAATTCCTTTTTATCTTTGCTGTGTTCACTTTACCCTGTTACCTTAGATTGGATGAATTACAGTGATACTTTAGGACTGATGCATTCCAGACCAACATTTTCTTTGCACTGTAATGAGTCACAAAATGCGACATGTTATTTTTCGTAATGTTTGTGTTGGAACGGAATATAATTTAAATTGTGAAAAAGAGAAGTGATGGAGGTGACCAATGTCAAACAGGGGAGTTATTTCCTGTTTAGGGAAGGAGGGAAGTGACGTATAGTCATCAGAGGATGTGTGGACGATGGTGGGCGTGACTGCTAAACAGCGAGATATTTGGAAAGAAAACTCAAATTAACAAACGGTCTTTAATACTCTGTGTTTCTTCTGCCTTCAAGAACTCTGCTTCAAAGATTATGCTCAGTGGCAGATTTCATGTTGTAAAGTAAATAATTCAGTTATTTCTGTTAAGCCTCTATATTGTGTAACTTTCTGCTCAAGAAAAAAATTAGTCACTCTCACTTAAACAAAAAGTCTGTGGGCGTCTTCGCATATGCACATTGCACATACATTTCGCATTCAACTCCAACCAGCACATGAAAGATGGCCCCCCGCTGAAGGCTGTTCGTTGATGGTGCAATTTTTGTCCAGCAACAAAGTGAATCGCCTCTCCATGTTGTGCGCAGCTACTCAGCGAGCTGAAACGAGACGCAAAACGACGCTTTCGATCGAGCGGGCGGTGCGGCGGGTGGAAAGGGGGGCGGGGGAGAGAAATACAATTTAAAAAGGACGCTGTCGCTATCGGAACAAAATGGAAGGCAATATGGCGCTCGTAAATTGAGCTGTAACGAACAGCGACGGGCGACGCGGAAGCGCCGATGAATGATAAAGCGAGAGGCGGCGAGGGATGCAAGTGCTGGGCGGCGTGGAGAGAAAAAGGACGGAGAGGGGGAGAATGATGGTTTGGAATTGTAATGGGAAGCTCAATGGCTGTCGAAACACGTGAGATCTGAATTTAGTAGACGCTGATGCTTGGAAGAACCCAGAAGAGTGGTGGGTAGGAACAACAGTGTACGGCAGTGTCGCCAAACCGTCGATCGCGAGCTACTAGTAGATTGCGGTCATGCTCAAGGTTGGATAACTTAGACTTAACCTACAGAGTTAAGATAGATTATTTTTTAAATACAGTTTTATTAAAATTTGTTTCATATTAATAGAAATGTATGTTTACAGACAATAAACAAATGTTAAAATTTGAAAAATTTTTTTCTTGATTTCTTGGTGGTTCACAGTAGCATTAAAATGCAATGGCTTGATCACAAGCTTCCTAAGTTAGGCGACTGCTTGTACACATATTAAGAAATGTAGCCATAGAAAAGTAAATGGCAAGAGTTATTCAGAAAAAAGAGTGTCGTTGAGAAGGAATACCAGAATAAAATTTATTGCATGTTTATGAATGTTTAGCGAGAGCGACGAATGGTAATGCATTTCGGGAGAAATCTTGAACGGAAAACACTAATGAGTTCAGAATTATGTCAGAAGGCGGGAGAACTTGTTGGAAAAAATGAGGTAAAAACAATATAAGGACAGGGAACTGCAAATGTTGAAACGAAACGCTATACAAAAGCTAGAAAAACCCTAGAGGAAAAGTAAATCAGTATTAATATGTTTTGACAAATTCAAAGGTTTTGGGGGTCGTTTGTCCGTAGTTGCGAGAGTTATTTCAATGCTCTAATCTTGAATTTCCACTAGTAATTCCACACGGAGCAGGTAAAGGTAGAAGTAACTTTTGTTTCGATTGTAACTATTCACAACAGAAACAGGTAAAAAATTAGCGAGGATTAGAACGAAATCATGATCGAATACTGCTAATGCGCTAATAAATCGATCGATACTTGCGCTAATAATGCGACAATAATTATAATAATATCAATAATAATAATAATAATAATAATAATAATAATAATATGTGTGCAAATACACAATTTTTCATTAGACGCATGTATTGAAAAATGATGCCGTGATTTTGACTGCGCAGATGTTGTGCCTTCACAACGTGAAAAGCAGTATCAAAAAAGCAGCTTGATTGAGATAATAGAAAATTGACATTACAATATCAAGAGAAGTAGCAGCGTTTGTCCACGACGCAAGTGGCCGGCAAGGGAGGCGGGGCGACAGGGGCCTTGGGCGCCTTGATGGACGCAGCGGCGAGACGCGGACGGCTGTCAAGGAGGACGAGCCAGGGCGAGGCCCGGCGCCCGCCGGCAGGTACTCCATCGCGGGGCGGGGGCGGGCGGGGGCGGCGCTGCAGCTGGCGTCGCGGGGGTGATGGAAAGGCCCAGGTTATGGACATCCATCACGACGGCCATATTGCGTCCGAATTGGATGCCGCTCTCTGATGAGCAGTCGTCGTCTTCTCTAGCCCCGCTCACGTCACGCCTCCCCCTCTCACTCTCTGCCGCTCTTCCGTCCCTTTCGCCGCGCCGGCCAACACGCTCTCCCCATCTACCCTCGCCCCGTCACCACCACCCACGCTCGGGGCATTAACTGATGTCACTGCAGTCCCTCTGACCGGGAGGTCCTAATCAGAGTCGGAGCCCCGACGGTAGCAGGATGTTCGACACTAGCTTGTCGGCCAGTTCGAGTTCTGTCGCTGTCTAGAGAAGAATTCTAGCGCCAGCTGTTCTGATCGGTAGTTTTCCGTCGTTTCTCCGATCACTACCAGGCAAATGCCGGAGCAGTACCCTAACAAACGGGCCACGGACCGCACGGGATCTTTCCTTCCTCTTCCTTATTCTATCCTTACCCCTTACACACACAGACTAAAATGCACTACACTACCATACATGCTGGGAGACAGGTCGGAAGCTCCGAGCTTGTTCCGGCTGGGGCGGTGCTCCGCTGGTGGGAGAGACGTAGTTTGGGGAAAAACCGCCAGCCGACGGTAGGTCGGCGCCGGATCGCGCATCCAGCGGAGCAAGATCACCGCTACCTCCCGCGATAAAACCATGTAGTATTCTTACGGGACTTATGACCTTAGCAGTCGAAGTGCCCGTTATCTCTTACTTCTAATACATTACTACTAATTACTCATTCTCCACCACACTTAACTACCCCTTACCTTCCTACCGACACTGTCCGTCTCCCCATCCCTTCCTTTCCCCTCCCTTCCCCTGCCTTCCCTTCCTCCTGTTAAGTGAAACGAAAGCTTCGCCATCACCATCCGCGTCTCACTCGATCTCCGCCTCCCACATATTTCACCGCCACACGTCCAGCCCATCTCTCTGTCCCTTCGCGACTTCAATCTCCCGTCTGTCCATGTCCATCTGCCCGCCTTCATCACACTCCTCACCTTGCGCGTACATCTCGATCGTGTGCCCACCTTCGTGTTCTCCGACACCATGTGCAGCTACTCAATGTCCATCTGCCACCCCCTCCAATCACCCGTCTGTCCGTATATACCCCCCCCCACTCATTTCGTTTCCGACGACCGTCCGCCCGTTGTCCATTTCCCCCTCTTATCTCCACCTCTTGCGTGTTCGGTGATGGTGGTTTGCGCATCGGGCTCTTGTGCCCAAGTGCGCGGGTTAAAAGCGGAGCGAACCCGTGGATTTTTAATGGCGAAAAGATCCTTCGTACGCCTTCCTTCGGAGGGGAAGAAAAGCCGGATGTCCCATGTGTGATAAAATAATGAAAGAATTTATTTTATCTAATTTAATTTACTAGCTCAGTTCTTTGGGATCTATATGTTGACACACCTGCACGCTTACCTGCAGGCTGGTTGTCACTGGATTGCCCTCTATACAGAGAAGCCTGGAAGTCTGAAATTGTTTATGTCCCGAAGGAATTACACACAACGTGGCACAACAATAATTTTGTTTATTAAGAATGGAATTTGAGATTAAAAATATAAAAATTCTCTTGCTTAATTTCATGCATTAAGTTCACTGTACCAAATTGTCTGGCGTTGTGAAACGATGGCCCCCCCGGTTCGTAGCCCCTTGACTTCCGCGCCGAAAATCCGTCTGCTTCTTTCTTGCTGCTCACTTCTTGCACACTTGTTCCACAATTTGTCCTCCCTATTCGCGTCGATGTCCAACTTTAATAATTCAGGTTACATACGCGCCGCTACCACCAGGATGCCAGTCAACCACCAACTCTCTCTCGTCCAGGGCCCCCTTCTCGCGCGTCAACAACCTTCGTTACCTAGTAACCGCGACCGTCCAGATTGAAGCGCGGCGTTTGTTTTGTAATATTTTTGTATATTACAGCTCCGTCCGTCCAGATTAACGCGCGGCGTTTGTTCTGTAATATTTTGTATATTACACATGCAGTAGATTTACTGCATGTAAAAGATCCTCAAGCCTAAAAGAAGAGCCTCTGAGCTAACTTCAAAATCGCCTGCTTCGTCGCCCAAGGAATACCTTCTTTCTCCGCTAGTTGGTGAAAGGAGCTTAGCGAAATTTGCATGGACGGACGGAAGAGCGGGCCTGATGTCTGAGTCTCGACACGTAAAATAAGACATTATCTAACTTGCAACTAGACACTTTGACATGTGTACCCCCATTTCCTCGCAACCTTGTCCTTACCTTACACTAACTTCCCAACTAGCCGACCGCCTGCCTGTCATCCGACTTCTCAGACAACCCGTTTCCCTTCATCTCTTTGCTACTTCCCCCTCCCACTCCGCCTCCCTCACCTCCACAGCTACCGGAAGAGATGGCTCAGTGCATCAACCGATGTCACTGCAGTCACTCTGACCGAGAGGTCCTACGCTTCCACTCTCGTCGGTGACAGGATTCTCGACATTTGCTTGTCAGCTAGGTCGACTTCAGTCGCTGTCTGTCTGGAGGAGAATTCTAGCGGCCGGCTGCTCTGATCGGTAGTTTCCCGTGGTTTCTCCGATCAACACCCGGCGAATGTCGGAGCAGTACCTTAACAAATGAGCCATGGACCGCGCGCGATCTTTCCTTCCTTTTCCTTGTCCTATCCTCACCCCTTACACGCAAACACACAAACTCGCACGCACACACACACACACACTTACATTAAAATGCACTATACTACCTCACATGTCGGGAGCTGAGAGCTTGTCCCGACTGGAGCGGTGCCCCGTTGGTGGGAGATATCTGGTTGAGGGAAAATCCCGCTGTGGACATATTGGACTTAGCGTGAACCTTGTATGTTTACAAGGAAAATTTTTAGGAATATATTTGCATTTGCTTCTTCACATCAGGAAAGAATATGCAGCTGACAGTCATTAGTATTACTGCAATGCTAAGTCGATTTTTTTTCGACGGTCATGTTCGTTTCTGGATGTTTATGTATATTATCAAAGAAGTGAAAATGCCTGAAACAATGTCCTTTACATGAAAAACTTGAGCCAAAACCCAAATAAAACTACTGGCATAGAATCTTTTTCACACAACTCCTCATATTCATTAATTTTATACGTTCGCAATCGGCTTCAAGAACTTCACTATACCTAACATTTTTACGGATTCTTTTCTGTTTTTATACCATATAGTCGTAGGCATTTATTTGGCAAACTCCTATAAATTCTTTGCTAACTTTGTTTTATTTATTTTTCGAATGAAGTCTTCATTAAGATCGTTTACGTTTTCGTGTTAACTTAAGTAAAATTTGCTTCTATAAATGAAACAACTTCAGTAACTCCGAGAATTTTCGAAGCATTAATTCCCTCAGGGTTAGTTTGAAGAGCCACGAAAAGAACGATACGATTAAAAACAGAGAAATGAAAGAGACAAGCGCGTTATTACACGCGAATTTTTCCGTAATTCACTGTAATGCCAGTGTACTTTTGGTGTGTTCTTACTGCGCCTGAACACGAAAAATCACAACGCACAAAAGTACTCTACCGTATTTTTATGCTCACACTTGTTATGTTATATATCAGTAATAAGTTTTTCCTTTATCGAGAAACTTTAATGTAAGATCATTTTCGTTGTTTACTGAGCTCGATACCAAAAAATGACCTTTAAATAATAAAAGAAAAATTGCTATAAAGCTATCAAAAAATGGTACCGCAGTGTTTTACCCAAATTAATTTTTTACGTGTGATAGAAGTGCAATTTATTTGTGATATCAAAGATACCATAAAACATTGATACCTTACATCTGAATATTCGAAAGAGACAGTGAGAAAGAGTAAACATTGTTGAATATCTTTGACTTAATATTGCAATAAACTCAACAGCACTACTTTCTCGCCCGTTTTTTCACGCAAAATTGCGAGAAAATTACTCAAATTTTCGAAAAATTGTGCTTGACCTTATTACAAAATCTGTCTTTAAGCAACAGATTTTTTAAGGCAAAAATCTCTATTTTCATAATTGTAGTTGGAGGCCGAAATAATTTTCAATTTTTGCAATTTTCAAATAATCAAAGTTTTAAACGAACATGAGACCTGCATCATTATCTTAAATGTCTTTCCATAAAAAAATAAAAAACGATGGAATCTTTTTTTTAAATAACGACGCTTTTCTCACATCCCATTTCTCCACGTTTATCGCCCCTCGCTAAGCTCCGCGAAACCATCGCACCGTTTCGTAACAGATCGTCTACTCAGTTCAGCCGCGTAGCCGAATCTCCCCATCTCAAAACTCATCAGTATATCCTTGTTGTCGAGCATTCTGGCGAAAATTTGAAGAACTCGGGCATCTGCTTATTTTCGTGTTTCTATGACGGATCCCTGGCAAACACGCGAAGAAAGAGACAAATGCACAAACGGAAAGAAGATTAAATATTCTTCTTTTCATTCTTTATCCTTTCGCCCGCATTTCGAAATAAACGTAGTGTGCTGAATTGTATTTCCAAAGAGAGAATTTCACGTATTTTCCTGTAATCTTTATAATCAAATCAAAGAAGCATTTTAATAATAAAATCGACTTCTGCGTAACACCGTAAAACTCTGCTTTTGTGGATTGGAATTCTTTGTCCTGGAAGCTTTTTGTGTGATTTATTAAGAGTCTATTGTTCGGAGTCAAAGTAATCTTTACTCATGAGTGAGTAACATGCTTTGCCAATTCTTACCAAAATAAGGGAAGAGTTTTCTATAGTATTGGAACGTCGAAGAGGTGAAGGGACTTTGCATGCACAGCAATTCTTTTTAATATGACAGGCTGCTTGACAAGAGAGATTTATTTCATAAAATGTATTCAATGTTTCCTAATGTGAAAGTGGTTTCTTTTGAAAAATGATTAAAGAACTGGTTTAGAGTGAGAGCTTGTGCTGCTATAAAAACTAAAGAGAGAAAAGAAGGGAAGAATTAATGATTTGGAACCAATGTGCTACTGACTGATGATGGATGATTTTGATATACTATATTATAATAATATAAGGAATATGTCCTTAAAGAAACAATAACTTAGGGTGGACTTAGTCAAGGTAAACTCTCGTAAAGTTTAAATGTTTTCTAAATTTAAAAGTTTTCTTTAATGGAACATGAACTCTAAATCTTAATTTAAGGCAGCATTGGAATAGAGAGGAATATGTAATTTTAGAAGAAACATTAGATGTCTTTCAAGAAAGGTGTTCGTGCCACATAAAATCTTTCTAACCAAGATAATCAATAACTTTTTATTGAAATGTGAACTTAATACTGACATAATGTATTGTTAATGGTCTATCCGATATTGAAGTCATAGAACTCTATTACACAGCATAGTTTTTATGAAGAAAGAATTCGAAAACTTGAAGATGACAAACTAGCAGTGTATAAAGTCGAAAGTCGTATTTGCACGCTCTGTAGGTTTTCTGTACGAGTCTCAGGATGTTGCAGCCGGTCTGACGCGAACAATTGAATTGTACAGTCAGAATCAATTAACCCTGGGGAGGTGGCGGTTGCTAAAGTTACGTTAGAGGTGGCGCGGGGTCATTTCCGACCCCTTTAAACTATTTCTTTATAAAATTATATTTAGCAAGAAATAAGTGCGAGATTAGTATTTTAATAATAATCAACCATTTTAAGGTCGTATAAACATAATGCACTATTATTAACAAACATGCAAATTAAGAATTGAAACAAAAAAGGGCAAAATTATCATTTATCTTTCATTTTATATAGTTACTCCATTTACATTTTTCTGAACATTTCAACGACAAGGGTATCAGAAAATTCAGTAAGTTTCATTTCCTAACATTGTCTCACATAAGAACAAACAATTTCTTGAAAATGATTCAAAGTCAATCAATACAACTTAGAAAAAGTACGAAATTTAAGGCGTTTGTATTGGTTTCACAAATATTTATAGATAAATTATTACATATAAAACTTTGAAAAACTTTCTGACAAAAGGTAAAGAATGTGGTGAAAGGTATGTGAAATGTAAAGGTTCTGACTAGCAAAATTAGGTAACTGCAGCTAAACAAAGATACGTTGGGTCACAAAAGGCCCCGCGCCACCTCTCCCGGGTTAAGACTACAATGACTGTAAGTCTTCATGTTTAAGACACAACTTAATAGAGCTCTACATTCATTCACGATATAAAATACAAATGGATGGGCTATCTCCAACGCGTCACGCAAACAAATACCTTAGTGAACGATCCTGCCCCTTTGGAAATATTATCGTACTCGTAATGTAACTATTATTGGTGTTGAAAAATTAAAAGCGTATTGTAAGCGACGACGTAGGCACAAAGGTTGGAGCAAACGCTCATGGACTTGTCTACGCCGCGGTCTAAAGTCGCTTGCAGCAGGATGTATTCTTTGAATTGATAAATAAATACTTGTATATATCGTACTCGTCTGAAGCGAATCGCTCTCCTCACTGCGAGCAGGAGAATTGAAGTAACCAGCCAACGCCATCTAAACCAAAATAAATTGTAATAAAAATGTAAAATAGAACAAAATCTGATTGGGAGTTCCTTCATGCTATGCAATTTTCGCTTACAGTTGGCGCTGAAAGCGCTGCACCGTGCTTCTAAAGGCGCTTGAGTCAAACTACGTTTTCTATTAGGAAAAAATTAATATGCTCATCAGACTTCTTTTAGAAATCATGCTGACTAAAATGTACGTTTTTTGACCAAGACTTGAAAGATGTTTCTTTGTGTATGTCAACGCGCTGAATCCGAATTGGAAGCTACAATTGCGCTACCACCTTCCACTTTGTTTAAATCTCGAGAAAAAAACACCGCGAAATTTAAAATTTACAACTTCACGGTGGCTTTTTTGCGATTAAAAAAATACCTGGAGGGTTGTGTAACAATTCTGTCTTCGAAATCGGATTCAGCGTGTCAATAGATCTAGAGAAACATGTTTCACGTCTTTGGGTCTGCTTTTGCTTTTACTTTCTCGCCTTGTGAAGTCATTTTTTTAAATTTTGTGTACCTGTGATATTAATGTGGCTTTTTCACTTGAAGTAGATGTATTGCCCCCTTGGAGAAACAAATTAATATTTTTCCTGTATGGGACATCAAATCCTCTAGTTAGAGACTATCTTCGGTTCCTCCCCCGTCACTTCATTTCACACATTGTGCAGTCTTGTCTGTCTCTGTGTCTGTCCCTCCCTCCCTGTCCTTTTTCCGAATTTTCACCTATATTGCTTAGTCGCACAAACTTCAATTCTCGCGTTCGAGGAGGGTCGGGTGCCAGAAATATATTTGCATGAAAATCTGCCAGTTTGTGGTTCCTTCCATGATCAAACTATTCTGATCGGTGGTTTACGTGACCTCTTCCAAACAAATGCCGGAGTAGCAGCCAATACAAGTGGATCACCCACCAAGCGCATCTTCTTTTCCTACTTCTTATCTCCCAATTCGGACAGTGTTACCGGTAAAGTGTGTCATGCAATACTGTTCTATGCCACATACAAACGACTCATGTAAACTGTTCTTCAATTTGACCTCCACGTCTAAGGAAAAGATTAAAACCAATAGAACACACAGTTGCCTCGCGGCTAGTTCTTGGTCAGCGTGCTCGCTTTCAAAGACTATAGTGTGCGTTTTCCTTGCAGTGTCCTAGTTTATGTTGCTATATGACGATGAGTAAATTCACTTCTCAGGTCGAGAAGACCGGAATACGATGTGGAGATGTTTACGTACTAACCAAACGTACTCCCGTAACTCATGACCGCGTGGCGGGGACGTCGCCGGTAGGCCTGAGCCCGTTCACGGGCTGTCGCGCCAAGTACATACATATACGCATAGAAAACACAGTAAAAAACGTGATTTAAAATAGCATTAATGTATTGATTAGTGTGGAAATCAAGAGGGTAAGTTATTGGGAATGTGGTAGATATTAGTACGAAACAACATAAGATATGATTCGTTCCGAAATAATTCAAAGTTGATAGGGCGAGCGGCTCATACGAACCGGTTTATCTCAATTAACAGTTCGCCTTTGAAAATGAACTGTGGCTCTCCGCTCTTTCATTGCTCACGAGCTATTGTTGGGTTTTTATTTCTTGGCGCGTGAGGGCCTTTCTTCACGATGGAATATCTCACGGCATTTCGCATCTTTGTCGGTCGTGCCGCTAGATGTTGCATGATTGCCAGCACTGCTTGATAAGGTCACGATATTGCGACATATAGTGGCACAACCGAGAAATACGCAAAATGCCGTGGGATTTTCCATCTTGAAGAGAAGTCCTCACGCACCAAGAAATAAAAACGCAAGTATATTGTCAAATAGTGAGAGATGTCAAGGTGGAGGAGGCAGCTCAACGAGCCGGCTATATGAACCGTCAGTCAACACCGCTCTTTCGACCCGAATGAGACATGCTCTCCTTTGAACAGGCTCATTGACGAGCCGAGAATCGTGAGCTGATCTATCTGAATTTGCAAATAATGATTTAACAAAATTTTACTGCTGTTTAGAACAATATTACTACCAGAAAGATGAGATTTATACTTCGGTTTTTCTTTCTTGGCGCGTGGGGGTGTTTCATCAAAATGGAATATCTCACGGTATATCACGTCGTTTCAGATGTGCCGCGCGGAGTCGCATGATCGCCAGCACTGCTCGATACAGTCACGATCATGCGACTCCGCGCGGCACAACCGAAAACGACGTGACACAGCGGCACAACCGAGGCACAAACGACGCGAAATACCGTGAGATATTCCATTTTGAAAGAAAAAAAACAAAGTACGAGTATACCTATATAGAAGTATCACAGAGGCAAACAATTGTTTACACTTGGCAAAGTACTCAACTTGGAAAATCTGAGACCTCAAAGAACAGAGGATTTTCAATGAATAACATCTAGGCGGTTATCGGATACAGGCCGTTCATACAACTGATCATTTTAAATGGAACCGGAATAATGTACTATGTTTAATTGTCTAATTATCCCCTATGAAGTAAGGGGACTTCAAAAATTGCACTCGACACATAAAGTGAGGGGTGCGGTAAAGTTTCAAATTATAGGTGTCAGCAACAATGCCCTCCCATACGGTCATTGGACATTTTGCTCTCCTAGACAAGGATTACGTAACGTAGCTCTGCCCAGTTATACACATATTCCTATAAGCGACCTCAAATACATGATTCGCTACAGATACATCATCTTAACTTTCTATTAACAAATTGTAATAAAATCTGACAAGAAATTATTTTATAGTTTATATTTTCGCGCCTTACATTAAAAGAATAAGTGACAATTTGCTTAAGGTAACATAATTTCTTGCATTATAAGATTAGCGAGTTGTGACACAGTGCTGCGCTCACGCGCCGGAATGAGCAACTACACAACGGAGGGAAATACGTAAACTCTCAGAACGGTAATTAATGTACTTAGAAATGTATGGATGTCCATCACAGACGCGCGTTCAGAAAGTCGTGAAGTGCAATTACGTTGCTTAATGATGCCAAAATATTTTGTCAAGCTGAAAGATCACGCCCACTCAGATTCACGCAAGATTAATGCACGAGAATTATTAATGCACAATTAATTCTTGAAAAAAATTAGAAGCAATATTGTTCGAACAATTCCCCTCAAATGTTAAGAAAAAAAATTGTCTAATTGTTATTATTATTAGTAGTTGTTGTAGTATTGTCATTATTATTATTGTTATTATTATTATTATTATTCCTCTAAATCACGACTTAAGATGTTATGTGTCGGCTGAATATAAAATCTATTCCAGGTTGCAACCAGCTACCTAAGGAGCAGATCTAGGGACTGTCGGTGCCTCTACAATACTTTGCGCAAAATGTGGGCTGTTCCAAATAATAATAATAATAATAATAATAATAATTTATTTATTTATTTATATTCGTGTAGTGCAGTGCAGTGCAGTGTAGTGTTGTGTAGTGGAGGGAAAGAAATGCATAACAGTTAAGTGTTGTGAAGTGCAGTGCAGTGAAGTGAAGTGGAGTAAAATGAATTGGAGTAAGGTTTGCGCTGAGAAATTATGTATTATTATTCTTAATTGTTTTTTTTCCTAAATTAACTACTCTTGTAATTTAAATATTCTGCCACCAAGTAATGATACTTAATTGCAGAATTAATAATAAATCTAATGTAATATTTCGCTTAACCGAAACAAATTTTCGTTTTTCCGAGTTTAATGGAGTTTAGTAAGGGACGGAGAGAGTGTTTCGTGGGCGAAAGCTGTTTCGTATCACAGAAGCGTTTTATGCCGCGAATCAATAGAGTGACCAATGAGGTCACGCGAGCGGCGGCAGCAGCGGCGCCGCCTCCCGGCGACTGAGACGTCAAGCCTCTCCGCGACGTCTCGCGCGCCCGGCGACCTTTAGGGCTCCGCCTCGGCCCTGGGTCGAGTGCTAGCCGGGTTTTCCCCAACCGGGTGTCTCCCACCAACTGTCCCAGCCGGGACACGATCTACGTACGGACCGGTCTCCCGGCATGTGTGATAGTGTAGTGCATGTGAGGATGTAAGTAAGGAGTGAGGATAAGACAACGAAGAGGAGAGAGATCGCGCGCGGTCCGTGGCCCGCTTGTTAGGATACTGCTCCGGCATTCGCCTGGTGTTGATCGGAGGAACCCCAAATAACCACCGATCAGACCAGCGGGCAGCTAGAATTCTCCTCCAGACAGCGACAGAGTCGACCTAATTATCTGGATAGTGTCGATAATCCTGACAGTCGGGACTCGAACAGAGGACCTCCCGGTCAGACAAGCTGCAGCGACAACAGTTGATGCCCTGAGCCACCTCTTCCGATTCTTTGAGGATAGAAGTATCTTGTGTTGTAGCGTGAAAAATAAATTTTCATCAGATGTTTGTTTTGAAAGACTGTGATAGTAAGTACACCTAGGAATAGTAGTAATTTTTATTTGACGTTTAATTTGGCATGTTATACATTATGGGCCGGTATCACCCACGCTTGTTAACACACTGATTGAACACACTGACGTTAACACACTGACGAGAGCTTTTAACGGTCCTTTAGGAAAAAGTTGCCTTCCACCAAATTTAATACTCGCTAAAATTCCGATAAAGTTAACTGGCGATCTTGACTCCTGGGAATTGTTAACACCTGGATAGGCAATCTTGGTAGAAATTTGATTTGTACGCTCATATGTAAAATGAAGAAAAGTATGTAACGTTGAAGTTTTAAATGGAAACCTCCGTGTTGTATTGCAGATTTCGGTCATGTAGTAAATTCTGGCAGCTTTGATCCGAAATGTTAGTTTCGATCCGGGATAACTAATTATCCAATACAATAATGCAAGGCAATTGGGAATAGCCCAGCTTGCCTGTTTAACAAATTGCGTTTAACAATATCGTTAGTTCGTAAACATTTCGGGATGGTTCAGCGACCAAGTAGTATTGCATTGCTTTTATATTGTGAGATATATTGATTTATGTAAAATATAACAAAATTGTTTTAGAACATTTGCTGACTGGAAGTCTTTGTTTATTTTTCTGTTTCACTCTTTCGTATATAATTTTGAATAAGTTCGAAAGAAATAGAAAAATGTTTTGAATAAAAATATCTCAACAACCTCTCAAGATCTCAACATTCTCTCAATAGACCTTAACAACCTCAAAAAATGCAATCAAATCGTCTCCTGTATTATTTCAGTAGTATACCTTTCCTTCGCGGCTCTCACACGCAACCAATCTTTAGTAGGCCTTTGTGTCGTTCAGAAGAGACTGATTCCGTTCTTGTGATGATTCTTAAAAACATAGTCCAATGGTGCTGGAAGACGAAACACTGAACCAAACCGTGCCCTTTGCATTACGGAATGTTTCTTGTGGAATTCCTTACAATTCACATTATTCCTGTATTGCGTATTTTGTTTCTTGTCAAGGCTGGTCAGTTCAAAATGTTCTTTATCAGATATAATCCGTTGGGAAGAATGTCCGTATTCTCCCTATTAGGTCGAAATGTACTGATTTTGTTTCCGGGAGGCTTAGTCGCGTACGAATAAACTTTGGTTCACCTGCATCTTGCTCTAATGATTCAATCTTTTTCGTGTGTAATAATATACTGTGTTTCTTACTGGTTCTGACTGGGAGGTGAATTCAATTTGATTATGAAACTTGTGCGTTTAACTCATAGGTGACATATCAAAAGCGTCAGTAATAATTAGAAAATATAAACCGTTAGAGTAAATGAGAGGTAGAATACGCGAGGATTTTAGTGCCCGATAAATATCTTTGTCAAGTGATAACGCTTATATAAACAACGAAGCTCCGTCCTTACAAATAAAACCTTTAATCGTCAGGGCTCTGTACACTCTCTATTTCCACATCCTGCTGCTTTAAGCTCCTGAAAATCCTCTCGCTCGTGTTCTGGCACAGAGAGCGACTATCTTATCTCAACGGCTGTACCTTCCAAACCCTCCTTGATCTGCATTCAAATTCTCCTTTCGCTTGCTAATTGCCTTTGAGATACAATACAGAGGTAGAAAATGGGTAGGGTGGTTCTGAGAGTTATGCTCCCCATTACATTTCCTTATATTTATGTGTGATTATTCTTTAAAAGAAATGACAATTAAGAAGGTGATATAATGTAAACTATGCAAAACGTTCACGTAATGACATTTCAAAATAATAAATGTTGAAGTATCCTTTCTTATATTGGTCAGTGAATTAAATATACCATTCATTATTGTATCCTTTTAAGAACATTTTTAAAACTCACATATTTTATCTCGTTTGCAAATCGTTTCAGAGTTCATACTAAAGAGTTTTTAGGATTTTGAAACCCTGCATCTTGTTTTCTAGTTAGTTTTTAAATAATTTTATGGCACTTGGGAAACGAGTAGCATGACAAGAAATAATGTCGTAAGTGAATACTATAACCAAAAATGTTGGCTCTAAACCCTGTGCAGCTAAGAGCTCGTTTCTGTTCTGCTAGCGCTCCTGGGTGACAGTAGAGGTGGTGTGAGTTGAAGTCGTACATTTTCATGCAAACTCAGCATCGTTAAAACTTTATTTCAGGTCAGAAATAAATGATGGTAATATTGGATCTGCAATATTGCATTATGGTAAAGGTGTCCCTTTACCAATCGTTTAGAAGAAAGTAGGACTGGCCAGTGAATTTCATTTTAGAGAAAAAACGTTTAATGATTGTGTTTTTATCTATAGAAAACAATAGAAACAAAACAAACCAGCTTCAAAACTGTTTTACTTTAAAATCTTTAGTATTAAAAATCTCGTATAATGTACGTATAATATTATCACTGCATTAATTGCTATCTGAAAACTATACATATTATTGTATCAACAAGTATCGTTCGTTTATTATTTCCCATTAATTATTGCTACCTACCATTTCTTATTTTATGCTTGCAATTTTCGTAAAACCTGATTCCTCGTAAAACTCGATTGGTTTGAACATAGGACACTTTTAAAAATATTTCCTCTACCAGGCGTCTGCCTGATGCCACGGTCAGTGTTCAAGCTCATTCCGTAGATTAACCTGTATTGAACATGTATTTTACTACTTCTCGTGGTATTTGCAATTTTGTTCTGTAAGGAACACGATTTGAAAGACTGATGGAGATAACTATTGATTCTGAATCTCCCCGTACTGGGAGTTAATGTTTTAATATATTATTTAGAACAGTCTTGAATACTTTTTTCGGGGACGAGGAGATTTTTACATAACAATGAATAATTTTTCATCCATGTCTGAAGTGTCCTGTGGGTGTTAATTGTGGCTTCGGATTTAGCTGGTAATGAATTTCAAGAATGGGAAGAAACAACTAGTGGAGTGAAAAGAAAACAGTGCAAACACTGGAAAAATAAATATTTTAATGTGATTTTTTTAAATGGACTCCATCAAAAACCGGAATTCCGGAATTTTTCCTGTATGTGGAATTAAAAAGTGTTAACGGCGAAAGCATATTTCATTGCAAACAAAATTATACCTGATGTCCGCTTCGCATACTCTGATTAATCGTTATGCGGGCACCTGTGCAAACGGCCATTTTCTCCTCTCTTTACCAGAAGCCACTTATGACAGGTTTTATTACAAAAAGGAGCGTGATTCGAAATGAATTATAGTTACATTACAACATTGTAACTTGCATTACAACAAATTATTACAACTTACACATTACATTTGTAAGAATTGAAGCACATAGAAACATAAGGGTTGAAAGCAGAGTTCTATTTTACTGACCATCTATCACTTATCAGAGAAAATAAGTTTATCCAGCGGAACAAAAAACACGTTCTCTGCACCCACAGTAAGAAGATTGACACAGGTATCAAAATCGACCACGGAATGCTATACGTCCATAAGATTCTACGCGCCACTATTCAATTCACAAAATAACTTGTGCAGTGAAAAACGGATCGAAACTTAAAAACAACGAAAGCCAGCGAGGAGCTGCACAGAGAAAAGCAGAAGCTGAAGTGGCGCTGCCTCACGGCAATTTCATAAACTACTTTTTTCACTCTCACGCGTTTTCCCAGTATACGGGAAATATCGCGCATCTTTTGAAAGTGTCATATATCTCTCGGACAGTTTTATGTACTTGAAAGTCATAAAAAATATCGCAATTACGATAGGCCTTTATAGTCGAGGATATTGGCGCCAAGTTGAAATGACGCGTGCTTCTGAAGTTGGAATGAGGGACTACAAAATACGAGTTGCAGGCCAAAGAGCCCGGGCAGAGGGTGTGATGGATGTGCAGAACACTCGAGGAGGTTGGGCGGGTGAACTGCAAGCTCTGCGCTATTCAACTTCGCGATTTTTATTTGTGATATTGTTTTCTAGTGCGAAATAGAAGGAAGACTTCCACTTTCCTGCATGCATATATTAAAGAGTTATAAAGAACAACGTGTGGCAAATGGAGTATACGAAAACTTTTAATCTCGTGGTGAAAATCGTTACTTCTCAGGTTCGTGACTTTCTCGAAGTTAAGGCTAAAACATTTTACCCATAAATTGTTAACTTCTCGGCTGATTGTTATCAAAATGGTTTATCAATGTTGTAACATCAGTTTTACTTTCTCGCCTTACGAATACTTCGTAAGAAGAGAAAGTTATGTAATCGTGCGGCGGAAAACGGGGAATTTTCGCCCGAAAAACTCTTATAGCAGGGGTCTGTTGACAAAAAAGTGGATAAAATCTGTTGCTAAATTTAGAAAAAAATCCTCTATCTAGTGGTGTAGTCAAAATCCATGATTTGTTCCTTCTTCATACTGCAAAATCGATTGACGGCAAAACCTCCGTCTGTCCGTCTGTGGTCAACGCTAGCGCCTAAACCGTTCGGCCGATTTTCTTCAAAATTGATATTCCCCTATCGTTTTTACTCATCTCAAGGTCTCTTGAATTTGAAACCGATATTTTAGTATTTGAGGGTACTTTACATGAAGCCCATTTTGAGATTTTCTAAGTTAAAAGAAAATGGCTCCAAATTTTTTGATTATATTTTGTTGTTGAATAGTGCGAAGAACGTTTGAAGGGAATGGCGTAGGTATCATTTTCGTTGATACACCCAATTTTACGAAAATTGCAAAAAACTGTTTAAAAACTGCAAAATTGAAGATAGAGATTTTTGCCTGAGACAAAGTCGGTTGTACAAAATTAGCACTTCAAATAAGGTCATGAACCCTTTTTTGGAAAAACGAGTAGTTTTTGCGTAAATTGCGATTCAAATTTACAAAAAAAAAATTTCTCAAAAACCGCTCCAATTTTTTTCTTTAAAATTTCTGCACGTGTGTAATAAGGGACGGTAAATATATAAATAAACTAGTGGTACTATAGAATGGCACATCGGATCGGCATCATCGGATAAATTATTTGGAGTAAGCCGTTCACCGCTGCCTTTCTTGGTCATGTTTGAAAGACATGTTTTTCGCATGTTGACAATTACCGGCTTCCTAATGATAGAACTGATACAATTACGTTTTGACTAAAATATAAGTAGTTGATCCGCATGTGGGTCCCGTAGCGCGGTTGGTTAATGCACCTTCGGGTTGAGATCTTCAATAAGGAAGGTGCTGAGTTCGATCCCCCGAGAGAGATTTTAATTTGATGAATGTCATGTTGCAGGAAAAAAACATTGAAGAGTGTAGATACTTTATTGAACATCATTTGAAGTACTTCTACTCACGAATAGAATCATTGCAGATAAATAGACAGGACTTGTCTGTGTTTTCCCTAACTGCGTCTTTTAAACAATTTTTCAACTCTGTTATTTGATTTCTGAAGCGTATGACATGTCAAATCAACTGTTGTCTAGTATATATCTGTATGAAACAATTTAAGTAAAATATGAGTATTTTAACGTTAAATTGTAATACATTATAACCAGAAGGGATGTGATAAACTTACAATCCTTAACGGTTCCGAAATTATTATTACTTTCTAGCCTTACGAATACTTCGTAAAGCGGTTCACCGCTTCCTTTCTTGGTCATGTTTGAAAGACATGTTTTTTGCATGTTGAAAATTACCGGCTCCTAATGATAAAATCGATACAATTACGTTTTGACTAAAATATAGGTAATTGCGATAAATGTACTGGAAATGTCTGTATATATTTGTTCAAATTTTTAACTTTTAACAATATTTTACTTCTCTTCTTGTATTTGTTAAGCGTATGTACCATCGTATCAGTTGTTTCTCAATCATGCATTTACCATTTTATAGGTCGGTTCTATTCTTTCATGGCTCTGTTCGACACAGGCGGTGTTGGTGTAGCGTAGTGGTATAAGTGCCGGTTCGTTGACTTTGAGTTTCGGATGTCGGGTCTCGGTACGGAAAACTTTTGCTGGTATAATACACTTTTGCTTGTTTATGAAGTAGTTGAATAGCAATAAGGACCGTATAGAAGCAGAGCGAGAAAGTATGTGCGTTGGAAGCACCACTAGTTTGTAATTGGAAATATGTAAACAGGGTATTTGCGTTCTTTTGAAAAGGCGCGTAATCTTGTGAAACATTAGTTACTGACAGAAATAATATTGATAATCGCGGATTTTTGTATTATTTGTATTGTATTTATTTGAAATATGTCATCAAAATATTAAAGTAAGTTTTTCATGATGTTTATTTGTAATGTGTTTTTAATAACAACCTTACTAACCTGAATAGATTGCTTCACTCATTTTGATAGTGAAAAAGTGAATTTAATGTGAGGGAATGCCTGGAAAAATGTAATGCTTCGTATATAAAGCATTATTTAATTCCTTGAAAATGTCATGTCACTATTTATATGAACTTCTTAGAACTCGTAAATCTCAAGCAAATTTCTTATAATGAATTTGGCGAGTAAATGGCAAGCAATGGTGTTCGAACGTTTCAGTATTGCTTCATTTAGTTTTTCATGGTTCACTTGATCACCGTAGCTATTTAAACTTGTATTTCACACCTACATCTGCTTATGAATTGAGTTCGTATGCCTTCACAATCATCAATATTCTACGTTCAGTTTTTTGTGTGTGAGAGTGAGCGTGTGTGTGTGTGTGTGCGAAGGTTAATAAATCCTGGCTATAATTCAGGGTTTCATTGAAGTTTTTTGGTGCCGTCACAGGAGCGCTGTAAGTGCGTGAATCGCGTGCGGAGAAAGGAGCGTCCTCCCATCTCGTGCTGCCGCTTCATCGGGTTGTGCATTAGCGTCGTGCAGCGGGAAAATAGCCCTTCCGAGTGGCCGCGGCGAGCGAGGCTGCCCGCGGCGCAGTGGGCCGCGCTTGGATTCTGCTCCGAACGCTGAACTCTCGCTGCCACGCCCACTTTCAAAGGAAAACAGCATGTGCCTGTAACTGGTACTGTACGTACAAGTTTGGGAAAACTTCTGAAATATAACGGTTTGGAGAGAACTTACTTGCGAGCCAAAGAAGATGAAGACCTGTTCATTTTCCAGCTAGCAAATACAACTAATGGAAAAAAAATCCTCCAAAACGGAACTACAGAATCAGATATGTTATATAAATTATGCTTCACACAAGTTCCAAGGAAAAGCAGATGAAATATTGTCTTAAGTATGACGTTTGGGGAATCCCTTCAGATTTTTTCTATTTCGTCACCATTTTTTAAACTAGTTTGAAACGAATATATACTTTGTAGCCTAACGGTACCTTTGAAATATAGTACGCTAGTAATGTCTCTCCGCAGTAGCACCAGTGGCTGGTGAGAGTGCTAACAGAAATTATGTTGGCAGCACGAACTGCTGTTTGTAACAAACGAAAAGATAAATTGCATACTCACCACAATCATAATAAATGCTAGAAGTGCTGTCCCCTATACTTTTTTTTCCAGAGATGAGGTTGTTACGAACATACGAATATATGCAGTTTCTTATAACAACCCCTAATTCATCTCAATGCAGTGAGAATTTCTGGGGTACTGTATCTTTCCTGAAGGGTTAGAGATTCTGAGTACATGTTTCTTTATGGGGGTGTTAAATGTTATACAACGTACTATATAATCAAAAATATGTAAGGGAAAGTCTTTAGCAAACAACGTTATTTTACGTAATCCTTTGTTACTGACAAGCCATGTTTAAATGTTTCTGGAGCAAACCTACTCAGCCTTCATGTTTTTCGGATGTTGTTTTTCCACTCTATGGTATTACTCTAACATTTTTGCTACGACTTGCGTAACTCTGGCCAACGTTAACAACCCATCCAGACGAGTGTCTCCAATTTTTACTTTCCCGTATACGTACGTATACACGGAGTGATATATGTAGTATAGGGAAAGTTATGTAATGCTGCGCGAAAAAATGGCCAATTTTCGGAGGAAAAAAATTAATTGCCGGGCCGTGAAAACGAAAAAGTGGATAAAACCAGTTGCTAAATTAAGAAAACAAAATCCCCCAACAAGTCGTGTAGCCAGAAACCCTGTTTTCTAGGTCCTGTTTTCTAGGCGTCTTTCTTCAACTACAAAATTGAATATAGAGATTTTTCTTCAAATAAAATTGTTCTGCATATTGAGTTCTTTCATAAAGGTCATGTAAATGTTTCTCAAAATTTTAGTAGTTTTCGTGCAATATTGCGTGCAATATGTGCAGTTTTAAAAAATTACAAAAACAATATTTCTCAAAAACGGCTCCAAATTTTTTCTTTAAACTTTTGATAGGGATAGTGGTAAATGTACTCTATTAGATGACATAAAATCCATATTGCTCTATCGGTTGGTTTTTTGAAAAATTACAAAAATGTAAATTGTTTTACATGTTTCTTACGTCGATAATATTTACATTAGCGTTGATTATTATATTTACGAGTACACGTGCTTTAAATAATATCCAGTAAAGTTTCTCGAAAACACAACCGTTTTCTGTGAAAAGTAGCTCAAAATTTCGCATTTTCAGAAACGCTCAAATGCCATTTTCTCATATACGGCTGCAATTTTTTTCTTGAACCTTTTGTAACGGATAGTGCTAATTACACTCTTTAGTATAGTGTAAAGTTTATTTTGAGTTTTTTTTTCAAAAATTACATAATTGTAATTTTTTTGAAAGATCTCTCACATCTTTAATACGCACATTACCAGCAATTTGTAAAGAATATTATATTTGTGAGTGTAAGTGCTTTAAATAACATCAAATAAAGTATTTTGAAAACTCTAACATTTTCTGTGAAAATGAGCTTCAAATTTCGCATTTTCATTAGCGCTAAAACGCCATTTTCTCTTTAACGGCACATAATTTTTAAAAGAAAATTATCATTTACGGCTAGGTTTTTCTGTTCTTTAATATTCTAAAATTAATTTTTCCGTTCTACCAATAAGAAACCTAAAACTTAAGAAAATGACAAAAAAATGTAATTTTGGAAGTGATAGATGACAGCTGGCAAGAAAGAGTTTGTGGCAATTCCGAATAGCTAGCGAAGACCCAAGGAAATAAAAAACTAATACGGGAAAGTCTTTGCCATTCTGTAGCGCCACTAGTTCCTACATACAACGTTATTACAGGATAGTCTGATAGAACATGTATCTCGCATAACCAGTTCTAATGCTCGTTCATTCTTCAGTGACGATACATAAAATTGTCACTGTTCATCATTTGTACAAAAATATGTTTCATTTCAAAGTATATTATTTGAAATATACTTCCTACAAAACTTTAAAATACTTCAAATTCTACCTAATAGCGTAAGTGATACTGTATGTTTAATATCCCCACACCTACAAAGAAATGTAGACAGTAGTTTAAACAAAACTGAAATGAATTGTGGAATAACTACATTTTGAAATTACTTCATATAATACATTTTTAGTAAACTGCGATACCTGGAAGTTTTCTTTCACAAATGAAATGATAACGAAATGAAAGAGATTGGCTGAAAAAATCTTTGAACCCTTTTCTCAAAGTGATCAACAGTTCAGAAAATGAAGTTGTGTATTCCTAAATTATTGAGTTCATTAATTAAGTGTATTTGGTTATAGTGATGTTTAAGTGTTACATTGTGAAGTGAGGTGTCTTGCAGTGTAGAACAGAAAAATAACGAAAACGTGTTTCAAGTGTTATAGGGAAGTACAATCCAATGCAGACAAGTGAAGAACAGAGCAGTGGCAGTCCGTTGCGGTCTAGAGTTGGGCAAAAATGAGTGCGGGTTTAAATAAAGGAGTTTCTTTTCTTTTTTCATGTAAATTGATGTTTTTAGAATCGTCATTTCTTATATTATTATTATTATTATTATTATTTGTATGCTTTTATATTACCTTATTTATGTAATTAACTGCCACCGCATTAAATCCAGTTGCAGTTCACATAAATTTCTCTTAAACGCCGTTGGAATTCGCAGAAGCGGCGCGAAGGGCTTCTCCCGAAAGCGGCGGGGGCCGCCCACTGCGGCCGCGGGCCGCCGCCGCGCCGAGGAGTAACTGGGTGATTTGCATGTTTGAAATACAGCGCGGCGCTACCTGCCGCAGATAGCTCACGCGACGCCCCTCGCGCCGCTATTGCACTCGGCGTGACGGATGCGAATCGATGGCCGCCGCGCCGCGCCGCCCGCTCGCGCTCGGCCGAGTCCCGCGCTTTCGCAGCTCGCCGCGCCCGCGCCCGCCCCCGCCCCCGCCCCGCCCCGCCCCGCGCATCCCTCACCGCACCGCCCCATCCCTCCCCGATCCCCTCCGCCGCGCCTTACCCCCGTCCCTTGCCAAATCCCCTCCCCACCCGCCCATCCCTGTCTTTCCAATCGCTTCCCCGCCCATACCATCTCCGTCCCTCCCCGCCCCACCCCGCCCCGCCCCGCCCCGCCCATCCGTATTTCTCTCCAATCCCTATCCCAACCATTCCATCTCCGTCCTTCCCCGTCTCGCCCCATCTCCTCCCTCCCGATCCCCACTCCGCCCCGCCCGTCCCCGTCCCTTTCGATCCCCTCGACCCGCCCGGCCCCAACCCTGTTCCTCCCCACTCCCCTCCCCGTTCCACCCATCCCCGTCTCTCTCCAATCCCCATCCCGTCCATCCCATCTCCGACCCTCCCCGCCCGATCCTCGTCCCTCCCCGATCCCCATTACGTCCCGCCCAGCCCCAACCCCGGCCTTCCCCGATCCCCTCCCATCCTCTCCATCTCCGTCTTTTGCCCATACCTGCCCCATCCCCACCCCTCCACAAACCCCTCCCCGTTCCGCCGTGCCGCTCCAATACCCTCCGATCCACAGGGGGAGTCTCTAGATGTAAGGATTGGTTCATTGATTGTTGGTGATTCGGATTAGTCCCGGAAGTGTATTACACATTTTCTTGGAAGGTGGCGGTTGTCTTCTCCTGGTGGATGGTGAGATCCGTCTAATAGAGGGATTTTTCCCAGCCACTTATATCCCAGCAGCGGAGCACCGCCCCCGCCGATACAAGCTCGAAACCCCCGACCGGTTTCTTGCCATGTGTGGTAGTGTGATGCATGTAAAGCTAGTGTATCTAAGTGAGAGGTGAGGATAGGACAAGGAAGAGGAAGTAAAGAACGCGCGAGGTCCGTGGTCAGTTTTTTAGAGTACTGTTCCGGCATTCTCCTGGTCTTCATCGGAGAAAACACGGAAAACTATCGAACAGAGCAGCCAGCCACTAGACCGCTAAAATTCTCCTTCAGTCAGCGGCTGAATTCGACCTAGCTGTGTAACTAGTGTCGAAAGTCTTGCCACCGTCGGAAATAGAACTCCCCGTCAGAGGCATTGCTGTGACATCAGTTGATGCTCTGAGCCACATCCCCCGGCCCTAGATACACGGAGTATACTCCGACTTAACAGAGGGACACTTCAAGGCCACTGGACGGAGAGGGAGATTCTGCCATCCAATCGAGAACTTCGTTACATTTTTTTCTATCGGAGATCCTGATTGGATGAAAATGTCCTGCCTTTCCTTCCAGCTCGTGATCTTCATGTGCCACCACCTTTAAATCGGAGTACAGTGCTACTGCAGCCATGTAATATCCTCCCGCCGGAGAGCCCCCAAGGAAAAAAATCAGCAGTAAACGAGATATGATAACAATTCGAGAGTAATAAGGTTTTTGAGAGTGTTAATGTTAATTTTGGATACGTTGGTGGCTACCAACACACACTAACCCGCACAGTTTGAACTCTTCTGACCAGCCTGCCCCAGAGTTTTCAAAAGAAGTGGAGTGCAACTGCGGTCATTAGCATCCTGCAACTGCATAGCCCCGCCAGGGTAATGATGAAGAGTAAACTAGAAATGTTAACAATGCAAGGCACGATGAAGGTTTTCGAGCGTATTAATATTAATTTTGAATACACTGGTGGCTCCCAACACACAATATTTCGAACTCTTCTGACTAGCGTACCCTAGATTCCCGTCTCGGTGAGTAGTGCAACTCCGGCCATTTGTATCCTCCAACGCATGCTCCTGCCAGGAAAAATTCACTTGTAATGATAGTTCGAGACGTGATGAAGATTTTTGAGAGTGTAAACACTGATTTTGGATTCACTGGTACGTCTCAACACTATTTCATCTGGTTCGAACTCTTCTGGTAGCTAGATAGCAAATACCGGATTAGACAGCGTAAAAGAAATCGCTACTCTCTGTAATTACGAGAGACTCATAATTTTACCCACGTGTGTGCCATTATTTTTTACTTAGAAATGAAATGTAAGACGGCTATATATTCTGCATTAGTTGGTCTTGATTATCAGGGCAGGCTTGCTGTAGCTGTGAAAAGGACCAATGGATATCTTTTTTTGTTCTTTTTAAGGTTGCATCAACATCTAGGTCATTAGCGACCACTATTGGGTTCAGCGTTATGGTAACTGTAAATATGACATGATTCCAAGAGCATTTAAAAAAAAACTTTCTGAAAGTTCGTTTTCAAAGGTAACGTTGACAACTCACACGAAAGTGAATTTGGCATACTCATTGCCAACTTCCGAAACTGTCTCCGACCATCACCTCGTCCGTTAACATTTCACTCGTCCGTCAAAGACTCCCTTTCCGTTGTAGTACCGTAAACAGCAATTCTCGCACGTTACATTTCCTTCCCGCCGAGGCGAGCGCGGGGTCGGGGGGTGGGGGAGGCGCAGCTGCGCGGGGCGCGTCGTCGGGGCGGCCGGGCGGAAGAGCCGCCGGCGCGGGATAAACGGCTGTCGCGTCGCGGCCCGATTCGCGCGCTCCGGAGCGGCGGCGGCGGCGGCGGCGGCGCTCGCGGGTGAGTTATGGCGCCAGTCATTTAGCAGCGTCTGACAACGCGCCGCGTCGCCCGCACCGCCCGCCCGCACCGCCCACTCCCCGCCCGCTCTTCACCCGCTCTCCGCCCGCTCCCAGCCCGCCCACCCGCTCCCCGCCAACCCCGCCCGCTCCACCGCTTCGCCTGCACCGCCCGCTCCGCCCGCTCTCCCACCCGCTCTCCCACCCGCTCTCCCCTCACGCTCTCCCACCCGCTCTCCCTCACGCTCCCCCTCACGCTCCCCCTCACGCTCCCCCTCACGCTCCCCCTCACGCTCCCCCTCACGCTCCCCCTCACGCCCCCCCTCACGCCCCCCCTCACGCCCGCCCGCCCGCCCGCCCGCCCGCCCGCCCGCCCGCCCGCCCGCCCGCCCGCCCGCCCGCCCGCCCGCCCGCCCGCCCGCGCGTTGCCGGCTTCGCCTCGTTCCCGCTGCTGCTCCTGTTCTTGTTGTCGCTGCCGCGCCCACGCTGCCACGCCCTCTGCCGCTTCCGCTGTCACAATGCCAAGCGTATGGAAGTTGTAATACGTCAAAAAAATGTTCACTCGAGGTTTTGGGCTGGTCAATGAATTTCGGGAAAATTCCTTCTGGCCGTCCGTCCGACTGGCCGTCCGTCCGACTGGCCGTCCGTCCGACTGGCCGTCCGTCCGACTGGCCGTCCGTCCGACTGGCCGTCCGTCCGACTGGCCGTCCGTCCGACTGGCCGTCCGTCCGACTGGCCGTCCGTCCGACTGGCCGTCCGTCCGACTGGCCGTCCGTCCGACTGGCCGTCCGTCCGACTGGCCGTCCGTCCGACTGGCCGTCCGTCCGACTGGCCGTCCGTCCGACTGGCCGTCCGTCCGACTGGCCGTCCGTCCGACTGGCCGTCCGTCCGACTGGCCGTCCGTCCGACTGGCCGTCCGTCCGACTGGCCGTCCGTCCGACTGGCCGTCCGTCCGACTGGCCGTCCGTCCGACTGGCCGTCCGTCCGACTGGCCGTCCGTCCGACTGGCCGTCCGTCCGACTGGCCGTCCGTCCGACTGGCCGTCCGTCCGACTGGCCGTCCGTCCGACTGGTCGTCCGTCCGACTGGTCGTCTGCCTGCCGTTCCATCAAACTGCCTGCCCGACAATCCTATTTCCTGGTCGACCCTTCGACTGCCGGACCGACGATCCGACACCGACAATCTCATCTTTCAATCGCCCAACTGTTTCGCTTTCAGTCCATTTCATTGTTCCATTATGCCTATCTTGCTCTTACTTTGCAAAAGGTATTGCACTTGGACAGAACAATTCAAGAAATGCTTCAAAGCACTATCTTTACAGTACAAAGTTCACTCAACCTCCGCAACTTTCAAAGCGGAATGAATCACACACTAAAAATGAAAATTTCCTACTGATTTTACTTTCCCACTTGGTAATACTTCTTCCGGGAGAGACGTTCCTGTGATTCTGTTATCAGTTCGTAAACATGATTATGAGGATGTTAATAAACCGAATACAAAGGAGGGTTTATGATAAAAGTTTGGTGTCCGAAGTAAGTAGCAAAGTTTAATGTCCGTCATTAGTTGATATGTGATAATTATTTACGTTGAATGCCCAAGCTCATGTAGATTTAGAACACTGCGTCAGTAGACTTTATTCTTCGCCTCCTAGAATTGTACTATTAATTTCGTATGCGGACAGAACGCGAGAAAAAGCTTAGTCTGTGACCGTGTCAAATATTTCGATGTTTTCATCAGATTCACAGGATCGCGAAGTCTATAAAAAACACTAAATTTTCCCTGAATATGCAAAAAAAAAGGAATTATCGTTCAATTTACTTTGCGTCGCACGGCTAGACTTGTACGGTTGGCAGATAGCTCATTGCACTAATTAGAATCTACATTACGAATATTTTTTCCAGTGTGCGCAAAAATTAAAATAAAGCTATTCACACTTCCACCATGTGAAAGGGGTTTATAATTTTGTTGGATACTGAAGAGCTCGGGAAAAGAACCAAAACACGTGTATTATTAATTTTCAATGCGCGCAGAAATTTAAAGAGAAATACGGCATCCGTCCATGCAAAAGGTGTCTATTTTCGTGTTTTCCCGGAACATCGGAAAAAATTCAAAAGCAATCATACATTGTTGATCATGCCTGAAGTATGCACATATTTCATTGTTTCATTCTTCCTATTCTCATATTACGTGAGGCGACTGAATTCTTATATACAGTGCGAATATGGCGACCAAGAGATATAGATGTGTTCACTCCCAGTCTAAAACTGAAGCTTATGTGAGACTAGTTCTCACAGTTCTCGCCTATATGCGCTGCGATCTTTGGGTCTCATTTGGGCAAGGTCGTGATCCATTTGACAGCTCTGTTGCCAGCTGATTTCTACTTTCATGTCAGTGATTTGTCGTTTCACGGTGTAATAGGTAACAGTTACGAAAATGGGTAGGAAATGTTTTGTAAAGCTGTGTAATTGACACAGTTTAATAAGTCATCTTAAGATGTATATTTTACACGGTGACCCATGCCGATCGTGCGCACCGTCATCGTACGGATACCGTACGGACAAGCAAGGAACTAGCCTCAAACTGGCTGCAGAAAGTTTGCCCCAAAGGCGGCTTGTTGACACACATATATCTTACACCGTGAGTGCGACACTGGTTTCGACACAGCTTACGCCATGAGGTGGAGGCGCTCGTGGCATAAGGAAGAGGCCGCCCACAAATGAATATTTGCTTCCTCCGTGTCGGTTTAGGGAACAACTTTTTTGATGTTCTTGGTATTTAATGAACCGATGTACTCCTTTTTATTTTCTCTGTTACTAAGACTTTGTTATTATTTTAATAAATTGCTTTGGAAAAATGGAAGTACCTCCCTCAAGCTATTATTTCTAGACGTTAATGAACTAACACTAATAGTTAATTATAACTTTAATCACAGATACCTACTATTTGCAATCTGAACGGTAAAGTTTCGTTTCTCGTCTAATTGTTATACAGCAAAATATATTATTTTTAATGAAATGGTTACCGGTAGATAATAAATTTCAAACGTACACTAAAACAACAACGGGAACGCTTATTTATTATTATTCATAATGATTTGTGTGCCTTCTTAATAAGTCGTGCGGCACCTACAATAAAAATGGGTGGAAAATGTGCCCTCAATCTTTCTTGAAAGATATGGAAGTTTTAAAAAGTATCGCTTTTCGCCTTTCGCTTTCCGCGCCGATCCAGTTCAGTCCTCTGCGCCAACGCGACCGCGCCGCCGCGCCTCTCCGCACACGGAGATTCCCTCCGCGTCGAGGGTGTCGCGTCCGCGCCGCCACCGCCGGGATTACTCGACTGAAGGCGGGTCCCAAGCGGTTTATTCCAATTTATATAATCACTTAAGCCACGTGCTGTGGAGCACGCACACGCTGGGTAGGAAATCACGCGCCCCGAGAACACGTCCGCCCCCGCGCCGCCCCCGCGCCGCCCCCGCGCCGCCCCCGCGCCGCCCCTTCTACGGCACCGCTTCTACGGCACTTCCCACTTTCCAGCCATGCCCTCTTGACCAACCGCTGGTGCGTTGAATTTTGTGCTAGAAAAATGATACAGGAACGCACTCTGTAACGCGGTAGACTTGAAGGAATATGTGAGCAATTTTCACCGGATAATTTGAAAAGGAAACTAAATTGAATCAAGAGCAAGAAAATTATCTTCAGAACTGATATACACCTTACAGGTCAATGAAAAATAACGGTCCATAGAATCAGATGGCAACTAGAAAGATGATGTCATTTTAAGAAATATTTAAAATATAGTAATAGAATTTGAACGGTGAATACGTAACAGAGAGTGAAATTGCCAGACGTGAATAAAAGTTTCAAGCAGCAATAAGAGGAATAGGCAAAGCAGAGATTAAGAGAGAAAATTAAGAAAAAATGAAATAACTTGAATTACAAATTAATGGAATATGGAAAGACTGGCCTCGTAAATTACCATTTGCAGTAAGAAAAAAAACTAATTAAGCAAGTCTGAAGATTCAAGAACGACAAAAATTCACATCGTTCATTGGCAAGATACTATTAAGCGGAGATACTGTGGAGTAGCAAGTTAATTTAAATCACTCATACTGCCGTTGAGAAAAACTAATTTGCTATAGAAGTAGAAACGGAGGACATAGTGAAGTAGCTTGTATAATTAAGAGCAAAATGTAAAATCTTTAAGTAGAATAAATTGTGAATGAAAGCTTGGAATACAAGCCATCTTTCAATTATATCCTCCAGTACAAACACTAAAACATCGATTGAATGGTGATGTCCATTATGATTAACATTATTCAAAATAATCATGGGGGAGGGGACGGGGCGGGGGAGGAGCAGTTCGGCCCTTTGAGCCCCATATGCCCCCGGAGAACGCGTCCGGGCGCGGCGTCGGCCACCCGCCCACGCGGCGGAAAGCCCCTCCGTTGGCAGCCTGTAAATCCAGCGGCAGCCGCCGAGCGTCGCTGCTGTTGCACCGGTTGCTGCAGGTGCGGCCAACGTCCCCCTCCCACTCCCTCCCCCCCTCTCCCCGTAGCCCCCCCCCGCCCCGCTTTGGGCGACCGGAGCGCCCCTGCCCGCCCCGCGACACTCGGTAACCGCGTTACCTAGTCGCAGCGAATGTTAACTTCCAACTAACTCGATTTTCCTTCCTGGCTGCGCCCTGGCAACCTCAGTAGGGAGCGGTCGCTACTCGTGCGGTCGAGTCCCCGCCGTTCAGACCTGCCGCTCCTCGCCCACGCCCTCTCCCCCGCCCCGCCCCTCCCCCTCCCCGCCCCGCCTGGCCCTCGCCCCCGCCTCGCCCCCGCCTCGCCCCTGCCCCGCCCCACCCCCGCCATACCCCCGCCACATCCCCGCCACACCCCCGCCTCGCCTCGCCTCACCCCGCATCCGCCCCGCCTCCATCCCGCACTCGCCTGCCCCTGCCCCTGCCCCGCTGCCGCTTGTGGCTGGCCTTCGCGCCGACCATCCATGCGCTTGATCACTGACCTTCCGTCACCCGCACTCACGAGTACCAGAATGGCTTCTTACGAGTGCTCCAGGGCTCTCGCGGTCGTCTCTCGCATCCCAATCCTCATACCCCACTATCATTCCAGTCATTTTCGTCTGGACCTCTTCTTTACATGTCTTTAAAAACCAGATTCTTCCAATCATGTCTGGGTCTACCTAACTTCTTTCTGTCTATGGAAGTCATTCACAAACCTTTCTGGGCCATCTCCCACGATCACGCCTTTTCACGTGATCAAACCATTTTGTCTGTTTTGTTTCCGTTTCATCTTTCATCCATTTCCATTCATAATCCATTTCATCTACGCACCAGATGACTGAAACTTAGATACTTTTATACCAGCGTATTTCTTTATTTTGGTGTTGGAGTTTAACAGCAGTGGAAATATTTTATACACATATAAATATTAATATTTTGTAAAATATTTTACTTTACAAAAGAAAGGGAACCAGCACATGAAAGGCTCTGTGCAAAAGAGAACTTTGAAATAAACACTCGGTATGGCTTAAATATACTAGCGATATTGAAACAACCTAAGTTACACGTACCATGATATTTGTTTACCATGATGTTCAACCATTTACCGTTCGACTGGATCGTCAAATGCTGAAAACAGCATGGCAAAAGGCAGTAATGAAAGAAGGCATGGGGTAGCGCACATCGGATCATCTTTCCTTTGCAAAGAAATTTCTCGGAAAGGTCCGGAAGCGGTGAAGATAAGAGACCATTTACGTGCATAAAGTTTTTCTCGAAAGGTAGACAATGGAAAAGACTGAAATATTACAAACATATCTGAAAGTGCAACGGGCTCCGGAATAGTGTTGGCACCCTGGCACTCTGACACTCTCAAAGCGAAGTCCCCTGCCTCCTGACTTCTCTGCTCACTTATTTTTCACGGTCACGTGATCGCCCACAGTCTCCCTAATGATGAGGGTGGCTGCTCGGTTAACACATGCACAACCACAGGGGGAGGGTCGCTCTCCCCTGCCCTGCTCGCCCTGCGTCGTCGGGGCGTCACGACTCCCCCTCAGCTGACTCTGTTATGCCCCTCCTTTAGTTCCCATGTGGCCGCCAACGCCCGCTAGCACGTTCGGAAGCCTAGTGACGTTACACTACTCATTAGAGATCTGCAAGGCGTGCCATTTGCTCGCTCGTACTCGCTCGAACATTTCAGTCTCGAGTACCGTGCCCTCAAGCATTCTCTGCAAGCTCGCGGTGGACTTGTTCACGGGCGCACGGCGAATTTCGCTCGATGGATCGCGGCCGAGCAAAACCCTGTCGTACTGGCCTGACGTATAGCGACTTTTCTGGGAACATGCGCGATGCTCGAGCAAAGTCGTCTCGTGCAGGACTCTACTCCCAATCTGCGTGCGTTTGGCCCGCCCTAACCCCGTTGCCCCGCCGCCGAAAGCCGTCGCGCGTCGCGCGGGGTCGCGGGCGCGCGAGCGGTGAATAAGGGATTAAAGATGCGCCACTGTAAGTGCGCCTTAAATATTGCACGCCCTAATGAAATATGCACCTTCCTTTAGAGCATGGCCTACGAGAACAATAACAAACCGCCTTTGTGTTTCGTTTTAACACGCCGCTCGCTGTTACTCACGTCGGGAGTTCCTTGCGCGACGCGACGCCGCGCTCCGGTTGCGGGGGGGGGGAAGGGGAGGGGGAGGGAGGATGAGAGGGAGGAGGAAGACGTTGAGAGCGGAGCGAGCAGGAGGGGGATGTCGAGGAAACAAGTTGCGGAAGTGGAGCCACGGTGAAGGGGACGGCAGTGGAGAAAGCGTGGCAGGCGAAACAATTCCTTTCGAGAGAAGGGAAGGTGAATGGGAAAAGGAGACGGAGAGACAAGAGGAAAGAGCTGGGAGGGGTAAGATGAAAAAGAAAAACGAAGAGAAGGATTAGAGAAAGGAATCGATGATAAGGGAGAGGGAAGAGGTCCAGGATGATAAGGATGAAGGGGAAAGATTTAAGATTGTTAAGGGGGAAGGAAAGAGGACAAGGATGATAAGGATGATGGGAAACGTTTCAGGATGAGAAAGAGAGATTGAAGATGAAAAAGGGAAAGAGGGGAATGAGGGGAAGGGGAAGAGGAGGATGAGGCAAGAGGTAGGATTTGGATGAGGCAAGGGTAAGGGTGGGTGAGGGTAGGGAAATGGTGTGTGGGTGAAGAAAGGGAAAGAGAAGGATGATGCAAGGGGTAGGAGATGAAAGAAGCAAGGAGGTGAATGAAGAAAGGTGGAAGAGGAGGAGGGAAGAGGGCAACGGAGGAGGTGGAAGAAGGTAAAGGAGGAAGAGGGAAGGGGCTGGAGGAGGAAGCTGATGAAGAATGTGATGGGAATACGAGGATGGAGATGGCGACGTTCATGAAGCAATGGGGATGTGTGGCTTGTGGTGCGGCGGGGGGGGGGAGATACGCAGGCACTGAATACATCACGCAACGGCGTGGACATTTCGGCCCGTATGAGCGGGGTAGATGGCAAGGCGCCCGCAACGCAGCACTGTCACAGGCTGGGAGGTCAAATGTAACGCGAATATTACGTCACAGAGGATGCACATGATTACAGGTAACTAACATGCATACGTATTATCCAGAGTTTAGTGAAGCAAGCGGAAAATAAATAGTTCCGCGTGTTTTTAACGCGTGCGTTTTCACCGTCAAGAAATGTAAACCAACGAACTGGTCAGATAATGCAACCTACATTTCAAAATAAAATTGCACGTACTGTAAAGAAGTATTACGTGTACAGTTCGCTACTTCGCTACTAAAAGAAAGCTGTTTTCATTTTATATGTATATAGACTACAGTGAGTTTATTTTCATTAATCTAAACATTAAAAACTATTCTGAACTATTTGAGAATAGTAATTATAGCCATTTCCAATATTTCTTACTATTAACATCAAAAGTGAACGAAAAAATGATCATAAAATTAAATATTTAATCCTCGTAACGAGTTTTCAGCTTCTGTTCTGTTTTCTTTCATTCCTTTGAGTCCCCTCTGCTGTACTGCATAGAGGAACGTCATTCTCCATTTTTTTTTAAAATCTTTCCGCTCCAGTTGATTGCGCGAGATTAAACTACACGCGCAAATATTGAAGTCCGCGCTCGTAAATCCAAGAGAAGGTGAACGCGGCTCCAGACAACGGGGCCACACGGTCTGGCCACAGAGGCAGTCTGTCGTCACCGGCAATGCGGCTCTCGCGGTAAGGGGAGCGAGAACCTGCGCGTGTGTGTGTGAGGGAGAGAGAGAAGGTGTAGGAAAGGGCGTGTCGGAGAGGGAGGAAAGGGTGAAGAGAGAAGGGAACGGAGGCGCTCTGGGATGAGCGCTCCGGCTCCAATTTGGAGCAGCACTTCTCTAATTGGCCGCCTGCGGAGGCCATCAAACGCCGTATGCGGCCGATGCTCTCTCGACGAGATCCCGTTTCCCCCACCCCTCTGCCTTCCGCCGTCGCCGTCAGTGGCCGGAAATCTTGGGCTTGGCTCTGCACTCCGTGACTAATAAGCGGGATGAGTTCGAGTTTGATAAACACAGCATCCTGAAGTGCGAATATTTTTGTGTCACTGTTGATTGAAATCACCTGAATTAAGTTATAATTTCATACTTTTTGTGGGAACAAAATAAGAAGATATTCGTATTTCAGTGTATTTGCTAATGAGAAAGTTGTAGATGCACATCGTTTGTTCAGTTAATTCAATTCATTTCTTTTCATTTCTATAACATCATTTGAAGATGACAAAAATTGCGAAATTTTCCAAACTTTTTAATTCAAAGTTAATTAAAGCATTAAATTACCAGGCATTACTTAGATGTACTATTGTTGTATTTCTTTTCATACAAATATACAATTCTCTTTCATGAAGTTTGAACAAATTATTAGTTTATTAATATAATACGTGTGATGATTGACAAATTCTTTTGCTTTGTATATTCTATAAAATACCTACAAACCTGTTTGAGGATCACAGTGTGTTGATTGGAAAATATTGCTCAGGATATTAACACATGCCATGGCAGTGCCTCTGACCGGAGGTCTTGGGGTCGAGTCCGATGGTAGCAGGATTTCCAGCACTGGCTAAAGAGCTAGGTCGAATTCAGCCGTTGTCTAGAGGAGAATCCTAGGGGCCGGCTGTTATGATCGGAAGTTTTCCATGATTTCTTCGATGAACACGAGGCAAATGCCGGAACAATACCCTAACAAACAGGCCACGGATCGCGCGCGATCTTTCCTTCTTCTTCCTTGTCGTATCCTCACCTCTTACTTACACATACATGCATTTCACTATCACACTTGACGGGGGCCACTTGGGAGCTTAGAATGTGTTCCGGTTGGGGCGGTGCCAGGCTGGTGGGAGATGTCTGGTTGGGGAAGATCCCAACCTGTCGTATGTCGGCGCCAGATCTCACTCGCCATCGGGCAAAGATCGCCGTCACCGCCAGAGGGGGAACCAAGCACTTACAAGAATTGTGACTTCAGGAGTTGACTCGCCGGGAATCACTAATCGATCGATTATGGTCCGAATAAAATAAGTTGGTGATTGACAATTGTGCTTCTGACGCTGTTGGTTCATACAATATGAGGCAATGATTTGGTTACTTTTATTTCAAGTGTTTATTTTCATGTCCCTGGAACACGTGATCAGTGATACACAACCTGTTAACGTCGCTCCTTTTTACACCCCACGTCAATCGCCAACTTCGTTCAATCGGACCATAAAATGCATTGCCAAACACAAAACCGTATTCCCCAATAAGAAGATACCTCCTTATGAGTAGAGACCGGAAAAATATGTGGTATTAATCGTCAAAATATGTTTATAACGTAATGAATACATTAAGAATAGGTAATAAATATGTAAAATCGGTTATAATATGTAATATTAAAATTCTCTAATTAATAAAAGCATTTACATAGAACGAAATTGCATTGAGAAAAAACGTTCTAAATAAATATTAAAATTAAAACAAACGTTTTAAAAATATTTTGGAGAGCACAAGTTTATGCACACTTTGCATCATATAACCTTTTCATCGATAGTACAAGCTTCATCTATTGTAATCCAGGACTGCAAATTTGTGTCAATGTGTCAATGATACTTCTACATCTAGATTTCACCAATCAGTTTTTTTTGAAGATACTTCTTTGTATTGTAATGTAAATATGTAATAAAATTGATGAAAATTGATAGAATAAGAAAATATGTTGTGAAAACAGGAAAATGTGTAAAATATTGTAATATAGTACTAAATATGTAAAAATATGTATCGAAAAAATTGGATATTCTATTAGAAGGGCAATGATACACAAAGATTATAATTTTGAGAACGGTAAGTAGAAAGACAAAAAATATGTAATTACATAAAAATCCGGCCTCTACTTATGAGAGTTCACGAGTATTATGGCCAGTGCGCCCGGGGCCTCTCCCCCTGCCACCGCTCTGCTTCCTGGCCAGCGCGGCCCTTCCGCCGGCGCCGCCACACACGTTGGTCTGCAATCGCTGCCGCAGCCACCGCAATCGCACCCCCCCCCCCACGCCCTCACCCCGCCGCTCACCAGCATGCACTTGCCAGCCCAACTGCAGGGGCTTGCGGACCACTCCGCTCATAATTTCAAGTCCCGTGAACCGCTCCTTTGGCGTTGCTACGAGTACAGCATTGTGTAAAATAATGATCCGAGAATATACGTTATTGCTATTATTCCTCTACATCACGATTAAAGATGTTATGAGTCAGCTGAATATAAAATCTGCTCCAGGTTGCAACCGGCTACGTAAGGAGAAGATCTACGGACTGTCCGTGCCTCTACAATACTTTGCGCAAAATGTGAGCTGTTCCAAAAAAAAAGCAATTTCTTGCACTTCGGTCCTTTGAATTACCTGGAAGTTCTTACACAAATTTTGCAGAACAAATCCCAGAGCTCCGATAACTATCGGGACGACCTGTGCTTTTACGCCCCACATTCGGCTGATCCCAATTTCCAAACTCTTGTGTTTAAGACGTTTCTCTGCCTCCTTGGTTACGACGTTTTGATCATAAAGCACAGCAACATCTACAAGTTGACACAATTTTTTCTTCAACAGAAAAGAAAAAAAAAACACAAACTTTCACACGTTCATTCTTATCAATGAATGCTCACAAATAAATAGTAGATTTTATGAAAAGATTAAGCGTTTCAGAGATATCTTTATTTTAAAGAAATATGCAAGTATATGCCAGTAATCACCCGAATATGCCCCAATCGGAGAAATAATCCAAATTTTCTCAAATATGAACTAACATATTAGTATACTGCCAATACTAATCATTTGTCAAGAAATTTCATTTAGTTGTACGCTGAAACAATAGACAAAAATATAAAAATCATAGAAGCCCCCTACCTACTCATTGCCAATGAATCAAGCCCCTGGAGTGAGACCGTCGAAATAGGTCAAATTCGTTTCAGTCTCCTTAACCTCCGGGAGAAGAAGCAAATAAAACAGGACCCAGGCCTGCAAACATTGGTAGCTGGATAAAGTCAGATTAACCTGACCCTAAAATTTCAAATACATGCCACACATAACTAATTATTTTTCAACAAATTCATGACTATAATCAACTGACTTATAACAGCAGTCTCTCTTATTTGCCAAACTGTTTCAATGTCGCATATTTAGAAAGTATGCGTTGCAAATTTATGAATAAATGCGAAATTTGTCATTGAAAGGTCTAGATATTTCTTAAAGAATGAAAAATATGTTTGCGTGATGAATTGAACTGAAGTGAGTAGGAATCGTCTTCATTTTTAGGACTTCTTTACACAACTAACCATCAATTAACAACTAAAGGCTAATAAAATTATGTCAGAGAGTGATCACAAGTGGACGTTTTATTTCTTTAACATTCTGGATACGTGGCAAAAAGCAGCTCATCCTAATTTTTTCTACAATCATATGTAGTAGTATTTTATGATTTTACTGAATTTTTGTTAAGTTATTTGTTTTTTTCAGCATGATGTATGATACAAGGGAAGTATATGGTTTCGCTACATTAGTAGTTGTATGTGTAAAAATGTGCGTAGTACATTTTCAACCTTATTGTACTATTAATTGATGTTTCACAGAGGAAATAAAAGAAAAAAATCATAAATAATTAGTAAAGTGAGATGTCTACGACCCTCTGTGAAACGTCTTATGAAAACACAAGTGAAAATACGTCGGCGGAACTAGCGAAGGTGCAAAGAACAAGTGGCTTGCGCGACTTCCACAGAGGGCGAGGGGCGGGGTAGGGGGAGAGGCTGCCAGAGCGTCGTCGGTCGTCCCGGCGCGCGCTCTCTGGCGGAATTAACATTTTACAGCGGCGCCGCGCCCGCACTTTACGGCGTAGCTGCCCGGCATCGCCTCCGCCCATCCCCCGCCGAGCCCCGACTGGCCCCGCCCCGCCTCCGCCCACGCCCCGCCTCCGCCCACGCCCCGCCTCCGCCCACGCCCCGCCTCCGCCCTCGCCCCGCCTCCGCCCCGCCTCCGCCCCACCCATGCGACGGGCCTCCCCCCTCCCCGCCTCTCCCCACCCACCCCGCCAACCCCACTCCTCCCCTTCCACCCCTACCCACCCCCTTTCATCCCCACTCACTCTGCCTCTCCCGTCCTCGCTCCACCCGCCCTCCCACGTCCCTCCCCTCCCCTGCCCCTCCCCGCCTCCGCGGCGCCACCGCCCTGCTCCCGTCGCGCCACTGCCTCGCCCCCCACGCCCCGCCACGCCCCCGCCACGCCCCCGCCACGCCGCCGCCACGCCCCTACCACGCTTCCGCCACGCCCCCGCCACGCCCAACCCCCTACGCTCCTCCCCGCCCGCCCTCACACAGCCCCGCCCCACGTCCCCGCTCCTCTTCCCAGATAGCTTCGTTGGCCTGTCGCCTCCTTCCATCCCACTCCCTCGGCGCCCGCTGCCAACTGCGCTCCGCCGCCGTCAAGCGCAGGCTGCGCACGAGCCGAGCGGGAACGCGGCCGCACTCCCGTGCGGTTGATTGATTGATAGTGATTCCCGGCGCGTCACTTTTCAGGTCATTAGTCCCGTAACTGTAGTGCACGTTTTTTCATCGGGAGGTGGTGGTGGTCTTCCCCACCAGACGGCGAGATCGGGCATCTGCCCACCTCCGACTGGCGGGGTTTTCCTCAAACAAGTTTCTCCCACCAACGGGACACTGCACACAAGATCTAAGCTCCCGACCGGTCTCCCGACATGTGTGGTAATGTAGAGCATGTGTGTGTATGTAAGTGTGTGTGTAAGGGACAGGACAAGGAAACGGAAGGTAAGATTGCACACGGTTCGTGGCACGTGCGTTAGGATACTGCTCTGGCATTCGCCTGGTGTTGATCGGAGAAACCACGGAAAGCTACAGATTAGAGCAGCCGGCCTCTAGAATTCTCCTCCAGACAGGGACTGAATTCGACCTAGCTGACAAGATAGTGTCAAAAATCCTGCCGACGTCGGAACTCGAACTTAGGATCTCCCGGTCAGAGGCACTGCAGTGACACTAGTTGATGCACTGAGTCACCTTTCCCGGTCGCTCCCGTGCCTTGCTTGAGACGCTGGAGTAGAATATCGCCACACGCACGTTCTTCCAGTTTCTTACTCAGCACAACGCGAGGACCAGCTCCGACAACGCGTTATCTCCCCTCGTGGTACGAGGGGAGAGATGAGAAAGGAGAGAGCCACCCGAAAGGAATTGCTAGTAGAAAATATGAAAGAAATGAAATTATTGACTAAAATTTTTAAAGTTTGAAAATACAATAAATCAAAGAGAGATGGTTCGCAGTAATTGGTATGAAATGGCCGAGTGTTTGGTTATAATTTTTGGAGGTGCTCTGGAGAAAGACGTCACTTACGATTGATCCCGTGGCCAAGATCGCTAAAGCAGTAGTGTCTTAGTGATCACGGACCGAGGGGTCCGAGTTCCGTTATGGGAATGGTTGTATGTGTTCGTCCTTACATCCTCTATTATCACCATATCGTTTCATCCTCATACCATAAAGTTAAATCCAACAGTAGTCGCTAATGACCTAGTAGTTTATGCGACCTTAAATAAAAAAACGTCACTTATGAGTGTGATGACAGGGATTCTGAAACAAGGTGAAATGTTGAGATGCGGAAGACAATAGTCATAATTCGTGGGGAGGGGGGATAAAATTATTCAGCGCTTGAGAAAAGAAGAAATGAGATTCCAGGAAAATAGGGTACACCTATTAAGAAGAAGTGAGAAAGGGGGAAGGGGAAGAAAGTGAGAAAGACGTTCGACATTTGGAACACGATACTACAGCATAGGCTTTTATGGCGAATTTATGAAACTCGAAACAAATAACCTTTTGTAGGTAAAGCAGAGATAAGGAGCAGTACAATAAAAGCAGCCAGGTTTATGGAGAAACGAGACTAGATGGTGATAAAGGAAATAATCGCAATAAACCGCGAAGAGTAAAACGCAGAGATACGCAAACCACCAAGATCGCGATTAGGAACCGCAAGGAAGATACTCCGGCACATTGTCGTTGGCGAGGCGCTGTTGACCGAGGTGCGGGGCCGGAGGGTAAATCTTGATCAGGCGCCGTTGCCAAACGGCACGTAAATTAAACTTAGTTAAATATGAACTTGGGACTTAATTGCGAACATAAAGAGTAGCGAGCGCCAATGTGCTGGGTTTTATGTGGCCCAAGCCGCGCGAGCAGGTGGGGGCCGTGAGCACAGACCCACAATGAGGAGAGAGGAAAGGAAGGAAGGAAGGAAGGAAGGAAGGAAGGAAGGAAGGAAGGAAGGAAGGAAGAAAGGAAGAAAGGAAGAAAGGAAGAAAGGAAGAAAGGAAGAAAGGAAGAAAGGAAGAAAGGAAGAAAGGAAGAAAGGAAGAAGGAAGAAAGGAAGGAAGGAAGGAAGGAAGGAAGGAAGGAAGGAAGGAAGGAAGGAAGGAAGGAAGGAAGGAAGGAAGGAAGGAAGGAAGGAAGGAAGGAAGGAAGGAAGGA
>JAHLJT010003656.1:2780123-2785123 GCA_031308135.1 Acheta domesticus | reverse complement strand
TACTCTTCTCTGTTGTATTGTCCTTCTGATTTGTTCTGTCCTATCCTACAATTTTGTATAGAGTATTGTCCTAATGCTTTTGTACAGTCTCGTGCTTCCATGCCCCGTCCTTTTCTGTTCAGTCCAGTTCAGTCTAGTTATTCTCTGCCCTGTTCGGCTCTGCCCTTTTCTCTTCTGTTGCTCGTTCTCGCTTCACGGTCCCTCCCCTGAGCCCGGTCCCCCTTCTCGGCCCGTTGCTTGTTCTTCTCTCATCCCCAGGCCATTCCGTTTCAGGTCAGTTCGGTCCTCTCCTGTGCTAAAGCAGATCATCCTTCCGCAATAAAGTGCTGCGTTTCCCTGTTCCGCCCCAGCGCGAGCCCCGCTCTATATACGTACATAAACTCTTGATATTTGACTCGTAGGTACATATTTAACTCATTCACACATTACTCTGAAATATAGAGAAAACAGTAAAACACTTTCATTCTTTACTGATACGTTACAGCTTGTTATTGTCTTCAATAGGAAGTTCGGTTTACGCTGCATAACGTATCTGGATGAAAAGGATTTTGGTTACGAGGGAATTATGAAAACAGTTGATTGATGATACATATTCCGTTACTGAGGGAATTATTAGAGGGGATCTTATAAGGGAATTATGGGAGGGAAATATGAAAAGAGTCAAGTTAATAGCTAGTTCATTAGTAAATACGTAAATCTCAATTAACAAATTAGCTAAACAAATGACGCATATACCACATGCGTTAACTAGCCTTAATGCTCTCGGGCGACAAAACGCCCGAGGCCTTTGGTCAGACGCCCTTGGTGCGTAAACAACTAGTAGATAATACTTTCTGCAAGTTTTTCCCCCCCATTTACTTTTGCAATGTGCCGAAACTTGCCCTTAGAAACCAATCATAGAAACCAATTATCTTCACTGAAAATGTCGCAAAAGCCAGCAATTATGGAAATAGACCCCTAAACGATTTTTCGATAGATTGATTTTTTTCCGACATTTCCCCGTCGGTTCCATCAACTCGCTGTTCCTAACCAGGGGCGGCGTGTTTCCGCCCGATCTCGCGGATTCTGCCTGTCGCTCAGCGCGCAGCCGTCCCGGCGCCAGCCCCGACCCAACCCTGCCCCCGACGCCCCCGCCGCCGCCGGCGCTACACGGCTTTCGGCTCGCGTCCTATTAGCGCGCTGATGGGCACCGCACGCGCTGGCGCAGCCCCGGTTTCAGCTCGCGGTCGGTCGCTGCGGTGGACGCCCGCGCCGCCGTCGACGCGTGCGGCCGGGTGTTGCGTTGGCGTGATGCGTTTGGTGTCGGGGTTCCTTTTCGGTGTAGGAGCCGTTGAGATGGAGAAGGAAAGATGCAAATGTCGAAATATTTCCAAATTTACAGAAAACTCGGTCTGTTGCTGCGGTGGAGGCGTGCGGACGGGTGTTGCGTTGGCGTGTGCGTTTGGTGTCATGGACTGGAAGCGGGGTTCCTTTTCCGTGTTGGAGCCGTTGAGATGGAGAAGGAAAGATGAAAATGTCGAAATATTTCCAAATTTACAGAAAACTCAGTCTGTTGCTGCGGTGGACGCGTGCGGCCGGGTGTTGCATTAGTGTGGTGCATGCACGGCGTTTGGTGTCACGGGTTGTGAGTGGGCTCTCTTTTGGAGTGGGGGTCGTTGAGAGCGAGAAGGAAAAAAGAAATTATCCAAATAGTTGCGAATTTCTGGGAAACTTAACTTTGCTCACGTTGTGTTGATTAATTAACTATGTGAACGACATTCTTCTTCTTCTCCTTATCATTCCTTCATTTTCTTCATTCTCTTCCGATTTCTTCTTCACTTCCTCTTCCTTCTCCTCGTCTTCCTCCGCCTCCTTATCGTCATATCCTTCTTCTTCTGCTGATCGTTATCCTTCATATACTTCTCTTTAGTTCTTCATCTCCTTTTGTTCTCTACCTTGTCTTCCTCCGCCTTCATCTCGTTTTGTGTGGCCCTTTAACCTTTGCCAGTTTTTGGCCTAAAATTTGCATACTCACAATGCTGTCGGAATCGTTTCTAGGTCAAGTTTCTAGGTTTTGGCCCAGTTTGTTCCTTTGTTCTTTTGGGTTCTTCCGGTCAGACAAAAGCACTTTGTTTTCATTGTTGCATTCACAGATTTATCAGAAACTTGATTCGTCTCACTTTTATAACTTGTTTTAAAAATTGTACTTTTAGCACGCTATGCATATCTTGAAAGAGTCGCTTTCAGTAGTGGCTGTCTAGAAATAAATTTGTCACTCAATTTTCATATTTATACTCAGTAAAGGCATTCATACCTACATAAATGCAGCAGGTCATTTACAAAAATTCGTACTTAAGAAACACTACCCAACACTGACAAGTTACATTTCCACAAAGGTAATAACCTATTCTCTACATACATACGTAACTACGTACATAAACGTACAGGTGTGTAACCATCTGTGCTCATTTCTCACTCACACACACACACACACAAATGCATTCATAAACACGCACACACCCACGTTCAGTATCCTCATGCGTTTCATAGACCCAAATTTCTCAACCAGTGTCGATCAGAGCCGTGGGACCCCAGCATGTTTTCACGGTGCATTTTGCTTTCTCTCTCCCACCCGAGCCACTGCATAAAATGACACGTGAGTACTCGCAGCTGGCGGAGAACAAAATTCGCGCGGCCGTAGGCACTCGGGCTCTAACGACAACGACGGAGCCCCGGGTGCTGCGCTGCCTGGGAAGCTGCAAATTGCCTTCATAGCTCACTCTCCGCCGCACGGGTGCGGGACGAGTGGCCCAGGGTGGGGCGTAGGGGACAGGACTTGGCAGGCGGGGCGGCGCGGGGCGGCGCGGGGCGGCGCGGGGCGGCGCGGGGCGGCGCGGGGCGGCGCGGGGCGGCGCGGGGCGGCGCGGGGCGGCGCGGGGCGGCGCGGGGCGGCGCGGGGCGGCGCGGGGCGGCGCGGGGCGGCGCGGGGGCGGCGCGGGGCGGCGCGGGGCGGCGCGGGGCGGCGCGGGGCGGCGCGGGGCGGCGCGGGGGCGGCGCGGGGCGGCGCGGGGCGGCGCGGGGCGGCGCGGGGCGGCGCGGGGCGGCGCGGGGCGGCGCGGGGCGGCGCGGGGGCGGCGCGGGGCGGCGCGGGGCGGCGCGGGGCGGCGCGGGGCGGCGCGGGGCGGCGCGGGGCGGCGCGGGGCGGCGCGGGGCGGCGCGGGGCGGCGCGGGGCGGCGCGGGGCGGCGCGGGGGCGGCGCGGGGCGGCGCGGGGCGGCGCGGGGCGGCGCGGGGGCGGCGCGGGGCGGCGCGGGGCGGCGCGGGGCGGCGCGGGGCGGCGCGGGGCGGCGCGGGGCGGCGCGGGGCGGCGCGGGGCGGCGCGGGGGCGGCGCGGGGCGGCGCGGGGCGGCGCGGGGCGGCGCGGGGCGGCGCGGGGCGGCGCGGGGCGGCGCGGGGCGGCGCGGGGCGGCGCGGGGCGGCGCGGGGGCGGCGCGGGGCGGCGCGGGGGCGGCGCGGGGCGGCGCGGGGCGGCGCGGGGCGGCGCGGGGGCGGCGCGGGGGCGGCGCGGGGCGGCGCGGGGCGGCGCGGGGCGGCGCGGGGGCGGCGCGGGGCGGCGCGGGGGCGGCGCGGGGCGGCGCGGGGCGGCGCGGGGCGGCGCGGGGCGGCGCGGGGCGGCGCGGGGCGGCGCGGGGCGGCGCGGGGCGGCGCGGGGCGGCGCGGGGCGGCGCGGGGCGGCGCGGGGGCGGCGCGGGGCGGCGCGGGGCGGCGCGGGGGCGGCGCGGGGCGGCGCGGGGCGGCGCGGGGCGGCGCGGGGCGGCGCGGGGCGGCGCGGGGCGGCGCGGGGCGGCGCGGGGCGGCGCGGGGGCGGCGCGGGGCGGCGCGGGGCGGCGCGGGGCGGCGCGGGGCGGCGCGGGGCGGCGCGGGGCGGCGCGGGGCGGCGCGGGGCGGCGCGGGGCGGCGCGGGGCGGCGCGGGGCGGCGCGGGGCGGCGCGGGGCGGCGCGGGGCGGCGCGGGGCGGCGCCGGGCGGCGCCGGGCGGCGCCGGGCGGCGCCGGGCGGCGCCGGGCGGCGCCGGGCGGCGCCGCGACGCCAGGTGACGCTGAGTGCGCGCGGCGGGCGTCGCGACGCCGCTGGTAGGGCGAAGGGCCAGCGCGAGGGCCAACTCCATCGCCCGGCGCCAGAGGGCGGGGCGAAGGGTTAATTGAATTTCGAAACCAGGCCATTCGATCGACGCCTGTTCTGTTTGCGAATTTTGAGATACGGGTGGGTTAAGCGTGTCGGGACTGAAAGAGAAAGATGTTCGGGGCGGTAACCTCTTTTAATTTGCTGTTTTTGGAATGAACAAATTCATTAAATGTTTTTAAAAATATCTATAACAACAGAGAAAAGTAACATTGTATTTACAAATGAATTAATAGTAGTTTATGAAATTAGTTTAAGCTTTAATGCGTGAGTAAATATTTTGAAAACGAGCGACGTTAGGAACGAGTTTTCAAATTTGTACGAATGCAATAAATGAACATTATAAATGAGTTACATACGCTAATTGTTTTGTTTAATAGCATTATAAATTTATGAGAGGATCAAACATCATTTTGCGAAACCACTTATGACGTCTCGCGTATTTGACATCTGTGCAAAAAGACGGTTGTCGGCTGTTCTGTTTACCGCTACACCCCCCCCACGATTCTCTTGCTGCGATTGGATGAATGTGTGATGATGCAATTATTCGCGCCGTAAAATGCAAATACGTCATCATTTGTGGAGTAAAATTCCCAATATGAACGATTTCTTGCCTCAGAAAAGGTGATTTATAATGCTGGTATAGAAAACATGTTTATGTGCAAGGGCCACACTTTTTTTTACGTATTACCTCTGTGTAAAAGAGATAATTAAAGATAAATATAAACTTTGTTGCACGGAACAGATCACATTTTTGATTGTTTTAATCAAATAATTATCAAGGAGACGTACATAATTATCTCATTGCAAAATTCGTGGATCGTACTCAGAATTTGTCTCT
>JAHLJT010003656.1:2705037-2780023 GCA_031308135.1 Acheta domesticus | reverse complement strand
ATTCAATTCCTCTCCCCTCCATCCAATCAGATCGGACCCGACCCGACACGACCTGCACCGCCCTCCACCCTCCCTTCCCCTCCTCCACCCTTCTCTCCACCCTCCCTTCACCCTCGGTTCAACCCTCCCTTCACCCTTTATTCACTCTCCAATCTCTCTTCCACTCTCTCTTCACCTTCAACTTTCTACCCCTCCATCCCTCTTTCCTCCATGTTCTTTCTCTTCCTCTATTCCTATGTAGTAACTTTCTAACACCGCATTTTCCCCACCTCCGCACTAACGCTTGCAAGCACTCGCTTTTCTCCACCCACCTCTTCCTCTCGCTGCCGCAAATTCCTGGCGGACGGCGCTCGGGCGCCGCATCGCCGAACGGGGAATGCCCCAGCGCGGGCGCGGGCGCGGTCACTGGGCGGCGGGCCCCGAACGCCCTGTCTGCCCCGAACGCCCTGTCTGCCCTGAACGCCCTGACTGCCCCCGAACGCCCTGTCTGCCCCGAACGCCCTGTCTGCCCCGAACGTCCTGTCTGCCCCGAACGCCCTGACTCTCCCACCAGCGGGGCACCGCCCCAGTCAGGACAAGCTCTCTAATCTCCCGACCGGTCTCCCGGCATGTGTGGAAGTGTACTGCATGTTAGTGTAAGTGTGTGTGTAAGAGAGGACAGGACAAGGAATAGGAAGGAAAGATGGCGCGCTGTCCGTGGCCCGTTTGTGAGGGTACTACTCCGGCATTCGCTTGGTGTAGATCGGAGAAACCACAGGAACCTACTCGTTAGAGCAGCCGACCGCTAGAAGTCTCCTCCAGACAGCGACCTGAATTCGACCTAGCTGACAAGCTAGTGTGGAAAATCCTGCCGCCGTCGGGACTCGAACCTAGGACCTCCCGGTCAGAGGGACTGCAGTGACATCAGTTGATGCCTTGGGCCACCTCGTCCGGAGTCCACGTCGTTCTCGCGCGCATTTCCTCCCCTTTCTCCGCCCCGTTTGCCCTCCTCGGCCGCGCCGCCAGCTTGCACCTGGCGCCGCATCTGCTCTCCAAACAGCCCCTGCCCCCCCCCCCCGCCACCACCCTAAGGGCGGACCGCGCTCCGACGCCACCTGCGCTGTTCAGAACCACTGCCACGGCGACATCAAACCTTCATTTCCGCTCTCACGGGTTTCGGAAAATTTGTTTCGGACTTGCTGCCTGTGTTTTAATGAATTGATGTTTCCTGTGATTATATTCCACTAATATTTATTCATTCCTTTACTTAAAAGGTGGAGAATATTATTTTTTGTAGCATCCAATTAATATTGTACTACACCATGGGTATCAGTACGCCCATATCGGTCAGTTTTTTCCCCTTTATCAGTTGAGCAAATACTGAGACGGCCCCTTATTTTGCATCTGGACATAAACGTAATCTAATTATGCGCACGTTTTTGAGCTCACCTTTGCTAAGTGTAGTAGTTGGGTGTGGTGGGTTCCTACTTTGCCAGCAATGATAAAACATCAAATCTGTATTTGTTTTACCGATGCAAGTACGTCTTCTATTACTCGGAAACGAAAAGTCTAGTTTTCAAATATTCCTAACCTCACTTCGTTGGTGTTGTTATTCATCATTCAGCAATGTGTAATAAAAGTGGGAAAAGCAGAGTTTCTGAGGCTAAAGAATATGTAGGTCGCGAATTGTTTTGATCGAGAGGGAAATTCTACACCACCAACTCGTGGCAGGAGAGAGAGGCTCAATTCAGAGACAGTATTTAGACTAGTCGTATAATAATATAATATTAATTTATTTATTGGCTTTAACCTCAATCATATGCCAGGATACAATTATAGAAATAATGAACAATAGCCAAATCAATAAGAATACAGTTACTCTAGACTAGTCCTATTTATTACACTTACACGTCCGAAGAAGCGTGGGACAGAGAGTCAGCGTTCCATGCCGATTTGGCGGCAGCGGCGAGCGACGACGGCAAGTGCAAGACAAGAGAGTGCGAACGCCGCAGGCGCCCCTTATATAAGAGCTACACTCAGACACCGTTGGACCAATCTCCATGAAAGTTGGCACTTCTACATGTGTTTTCATCCAGAACGTTTATGTGCTGTTAATTCTGTTGTAACTCCACTACATGGTGATGTAGACCAAAACTAAATATTCACGTCAAATGCAACCCGCAACGTACTCGGCAGCATTTTGAATCTATATCGTTAAATAACTCCTAAAAGAGGCGTTCTAGGGCCTTAAAAGTAAAATTTTTGAGGCCGAAGGCGTTATTACACCGTTATCTATAGAATGAGCCCTTCTCAAACATTCTTGCTGGTCCGGCGCTTCCCGATATCACCTCACCTGCTCAAAGACGTGTAAAATCTGCAAGTAAATGTGAATAAGACGGTCAGAGAGCGGCAGAGACAGACACACACAAAGACAGATAGACAGACAGGGACACAGGGACAAGGTGAGGGAAAGAGGGAGTGAGAAAGGGAGATGGGAGAGGAAAGAGTGAGATGAAGGGCAGAACAATGTCTGCGGGATTTCCTAGTATAGGCTACGGCAGCGGGGGTTCATTGATGCCAACCCACCCACTGCGTGTCGGCACACACGTCGACACGTGCCACGATTGTAATTCTCCGCCGTTCGTCATAATTTAAAAAAATAAAATCAATGTTCTGATGGAGTTTTGAGAGGGAACGGAGTGGCCGTCCCTGTAGTTCAAAATAAATCGCTTAACGTAGGAAGTTTTAATCCATATTTATTACATTTTCTACATTAAAAATAATGATCAAAAGAAACGAAAGTCTTGAAACAACCGTACACGAAATTTAAATGAAGGAAAATCACAAAGCTATATTTAAAATTAACTAATTCTTGGAAACGCTTTGCTGACATCGAAAACGTAACTTTTCTGGGATACGCCTTGATTTTTAGACGTTCATTTGAATTTATTTTTAATTGAGAAAGAAATTGAAAATCACAAAAACAAATTATGATAACGTTTTTTTATCATTATTTGCAGACCAGCATGAGATGATACTCTATTATGCATTTGAAAATAAACGTCGAAAAATCAATATTCCAATTAGAGGAATCGCAGCAGAAAATTTCCCTCGCTTCTAAACCGATTGTAGCTTTGCAGCAGCTCCCAACTCTCTGCACCCTCGAGGGCAGGTGCGCCGGGCAAATCCTGCGAGAGAATAAACAACGGCCTCCTGAAACTCTCATCGAGAGGTCGCGAATCGCGCGCGCTTCCGGCGACGCAGGAGGCCGATCGGCTGCGCGGGCGGGACGGGCGGCGTCCGGGCTCCATTATGATTTCAGGCGCGCGCGGGAACACCTGTCGACGCACCGGCGACACGCCCCACCCCACCCCGCCCCGCCCCGCCCCGCCTCTTCCCGACCCCCCCCCACAGCTTCGCCTCACTCCGCCCCGCCCCGCCCACCTTCGCCTCAGTTCGCCCTGCCCCACCCCACCCACCTCGCCCCACCCCGCCCACCTCGCGCCGCCCTGCCTCGTTCCGCCTCATCCCGCTCCGCCCTGCCACGCTTCGCCCCGCCCTACCCCTCCCCGCCCTATCCCTCCCATATCCCGTCCTGCCCGCTCCTTCCCGCTCTTTCCCGCCCCACCCCTCCCTGCCCCGGACCACCCTGCTCTTCCCCGCTTCACCCGTCCTGCTCCGGCCCACCCCGCTCAGATCTGCCTTGCCCGCCTCGCCCCGCCCCTCCCCGCCTCCTCGCCGCGCCATGGCGCGCCACGTGACGCCACGCCCCCGGCCTATGAATATTGCGGGCGGCGCATTGCGGGCGGGCGTTGTGAGCTATTCGCAGCATCGCGCCCCCACCCCTCGCTTCGTGCGGCCTCACCGGCTGAGGTGATTCAGGCATGCATCGGCCCCGTAAAATAGAGATAGCCTACGTATTGTGAAATTGAGTTGCTAGCATTAAATAAAATTTCAAATATTAGTCTATTAGTTTAAAATGTTATTTAAATACAAATTGTCTTATGTGCAGGTTCAGAGGTGACCACAATGAGGGGGGCGAATAGCTGCGGAAACTTGCCCGAGGCCCCGAATTAATCGAGGCCCTGAATATTTTTCATTCAAAAGAAATGAAAAATATATTTACCTCTATTGCAAATTAACGCTTTAACTTATTTCTGATGCATGGAGAAATGAATTCTCTTTATGAATTGGGGAGGAGGGAATTTTTTGTTTGAAATGAGGGGATCAACTGCCCCAGGCCCGTGGTTGTCTCTGGACGCCCTGTGCAGATGCACTGAGTTACATTACGAAAGTGGCGGCACAACGGAGAACATCGCGAAATACCGTGAGATATTCCATTTTGATGACACCCCCCCACGCGCCAAGAAAGGAAAACCGAGTTATAGCAATCGCGTTTTTTAGCTGTTTAACTTTTTGTAACAGCGATCATAATACAGGGGCGACTGTTAATGTTCCACGATCTATTAACATTTAGGGTTCAATAATTTAGAATGAAAAATTACCAGAACTGATACACGTCAAAAGGACGGTTTAAACCCATTTATCTGGTAATAAATTCGTTTTAAATTAGAATTTCAACGCTGTTATCCAGTACAAAGGATAAAAGAGCACAATAACAAACTAAATGCAATCTAACTTCGTTTCTGTTGTATTAAACGGGAGTAATTTGTTACAGTCAGTATAAAAATATATTTATTAAGATTAAAAAACTATATTAATTTCTAGACTACAGTTTGGTGCGTAAGGTTGTTTTTTACATTGAGGGATCATTTCGATGTTCATGAGCATTTAACAATTTTTTTTGCCTTACTATTAAAAATATAGGGAAAAACTTTAAACTAGTTTTTAGCACCACCACCAACCATTATTCAGAAACTCATCAGTATCACGAAGCGCTGATCTGACTTCTGACAATTTCAAGAGTCTAAATGTTTTCCTTTGAAAACAAATAATTTACAATACTTGATCTGTGTTAGAGCTGTGAAATAATATAATTTTGTACTTACTTTGTACACTCTTGTATAAGCTTACTGTAGAAATAATGACCTTCTAGAAGTTTGAAATTTCTAATTTTTTTAGGTGCATTCCTTTAAACATGTTTTAACAATATAACGACTAAAACAGTATTTTAATGTACTTTTAAAGGTATTTCTATTTTAGTTTTGACCTATTCTTCATAACTGTAAGTCATATGATCCAGGCTGGTTTTAATATGCTTTATACACCATTATTATTGTTATTACATGAATAGAATTCACGTCCAATATAATCGGATAAGCAAGAACTTACTTTCACTACTCGGGTTGCCGGAGGTCAGCTGCCATGTAGTTTCAAGATGGCAACTGTCGTTACAACAAGCAGGAAGCGGTTAGAATCTGGCATGGGCATTTGCGGGCTGCAGATTCCATGAGACATTTCCTGGATATATCAAAATACCAGACACCGGAAATAGCAGGTACACGAACTATGGTCCGATTAAAATAAGTTGGTGATTGACAGTTGTGCTTCTGAAGCTGAAGCTTTATACAATATGAGTGTGCGATTTGGTTATTTTAATAATTATTTCAAGTGTTTATTTTCGTGACCCGGGAGCACGTGCTCACCCTGTCAACGTCGCTCCCTTCCATTCGCAACTGTCGATCACCAACTTATTTTAATCGGACCATAGTAATGCGGCGAGCGTCTGGACGAGAACCCAAAACACGGGTCAGACGCGAGGGTCTCGTGATACCCTGCGAATAAGCAGGAAGCTGCAGACAAGGGCAACAACAAAGAGCGACTCACGTGATCCTCTGGTATTTAGGGGCTGATTCAGAAAGCTTCAGTGGGACTTGTTGGAGATTTTGGGTGAATGCACAAAATCTTCCGTCCAGACTGGCGCGAACCGTTCGATTTTGCAAGGGGTGGCGACCGAAATGTTCGAAGCCGGAATGTGGGTAGAACATTGTAAAGGCAGTGAAATAAGACTTCAAATGATATACTGGGTGAGCTATGATGTACTGGGACTGTGATACATAAATTCTGCAAATAATTCCCTCGATGATCTCTGCAAAAACACAATGGATCCCTCTTGTTACAAGATTTCTATGAAAGAATCGGTAATCATTGATTAAATAGTTAAGCTTTACCTGCATTGGGCGCGGGGAGAAACAGTTTGGAATTCGTTTCGGCTGACAAATAGTGGTTAATGCTTCGGCACCATTTTAAGCGGGAGAATGTTGTACGCTCTTTGAATGGCGACTGTCGGCTCTCGTCTCGCAACTTGTTAAATCCAATTGTCACAGCACGCTAATACATACGCACTCATGCTTGCTTCGATGTGCCGAGAATACGATTGCTCTGAAATCACTGTGTGGAGTTTTGAATTTTATAACAGTGCCTTAGTCGCGTCTTCCACGAAGTATAGAAGCTTCTAGAACCATAATACTACTTGTCTAGCTTGTCAGGTGACCAGTAAGTGCTGTAGCCTGGCAGTCATGTTTGAAAGCATGAGCAAAGCAGTTGAAGATCTGTCGCCAAAGAACTTGTCCCCCAAAGCACCTCGTGAAACAAGTAATTCTGCTCCTTTCTTCAGAATTAGAGCGCGCAATTTGGGGAAAAATTCCGGCGAGCGACGTTTGAAATGCATGTTCTGAGTGGCAATTAATGCCAAAGGATAGTTATAATATTTGGTTTACTCGGATGGCCGAATTTGAATCATTTTTGGCCGCTCGTGCCAACAATCATTTATGACTGTCTCGGGTGTGGTGTGCCTAGACGCTACGGTAGGGGGGCCAGGTGCGTCGGCTCTGGTTTTTCAGAGCTTTCAATTTTGTATACATTTTTCGTAAATGAACTGTGCACACGTGACGGTAAGTCTGTGACTTCTATTTTCTGTCACACCACACAACGCATTCATTATGCGAAACTACTGTTTGCTATTTTTGCGTATATTTTGTGTGTAACAAAATGGGGGTAATGTATTTGAACCACATGGCATACTCTGTAGTGTAAGAGGTTTTCTATGTGAGATTTTCTATTTTATTGAATTATTATTTATTTCTGGCGAGACTCAGGCTGCTCTTCCGCCTTATCACTTAAATATTTCTTCATTTACACAATTTCAATTGACGCGTTCGGGCGGAATTAATGATAACTGACATTTCACGTTTACTTACGAAAGTGCAATGATCATATTTACTAAATGTGTTGCACATAAGTAATGAAAAATAAAGTACGAATGTATTATTAATGTCCAGTTTTGGACTATAAACATAATATGATATAAAGAGAACTTTTGAATCCCATTTAAAAAGGACGTAATAAATCAATATTTTACTTTCGCAACATGTCAGAAGTCATCTCCTACATCCAAATGCGTCAATGTGAACAGAATTTCAAAAAAAAAAAAAAGAAGAGCATATTTTACATTTATATCTGGGATGCAAGACTAGGGACCATCCCGGCATACGCCTTAAACGATTGAATAAACCTCTGCCTTAAACGATTGAATAAACCTCTGCCTTAAACGATTGAATAAGCGCAGGAAAACCTCAATCAATCGGCTTAGGGTCGTAACACATGTGAAATGCTTTGATATGAGAGAATCGGAAGTAAATAGAAAGATAGAAGGAAAGTAGAGGGAGTTAGTATGAATTAAGCATGTAGGGAAAATGGGGGGGCATATGATAATGTGAATACTTGTTTTCATATGCTGTATGAAATATAGTTTTTTTCCAGTAGAACTCAGAAACTTGCTGAAGTTTAGAAGATAATCTGTAAAAAAAAACAACAAAAAACAGAAAGCATGTAGATGAACACGATTATTACAACATAGCAACAAAATATCATGTAATATACCATCTTCCATTAGAGTATTGAATTGGACAGGAAGATATGGCGCTAGGGCTTTCAGTAACAGTGTAAAAAGGAGAAAAGTACAGAAGAACAGCTTGATGTCTTCAAATGACACCGGATTCGGTTAGTAATGATAGCGCACGTGATGTTTAATTCGAGAAACGGCAACAGGAATGTGTGGTATCTGTAGTTAATTGCTTTAATCTAGTCACAATTGAGTTTTAAATTTTCTGAAATTGCTTATCACGACTCTAATCAATATTTATTTGGCTTTTATAGTAGGAAATGGTAGTAGGAAATGGTGTGGCATTTATGATGCTATCATCGAAATCAATATTTGATGTAGGCTCCTCATCGTAACTGTTTATTTTGGCATAAAGCTTTTTTCGGCCGCATTGCGGTTTTTTTGGCTTTTATAATATTATAACAGCAATAAATATTAAGCTATCACAAAATCGAGAGTTTTTGTTTTATTTCATAATATAATGGGAATGAATTCCTTTTAGCCGGCCTGGAAAGCCGAGAGATCTAAAGCTGCAGTACCCTAGCTGCCTCGGCTGAAAGGGTCGAGGGTTCAAATCCCGCCTCCGGCATGGATGTTCATGTGTGCTTGTGTTGTTCCTTATGTTCGTGTTTCCACTACAGTTACCCCAACGTAAAACAATCAAGTGGTCGCTACATGGCCTAGTATTTGAAAAGTGACCTAAAAATTCCTCTTACTTGATAAAGATTAATCATGTTTGCGGTTAACCATTTATCATAATTCATTTTATGGTTGTTAATGTTATTCGTATTATATTCATCATAATTATCACCATCATCATCACCGCCTTATTCTTCATTCAACACAACACCGTTGCATTCCAACCGTCGTCAAGGAGACTCCAGTGAAATCGTAAGTCCACAGAAATTCCGAGCCCCGCCACCTCGTCGCTATTACGATATTAAAAATACGCGGCGCTTCGCGTCTCGCCCGGTCGCGAGAGATATATGAGCACCATTTAAATAAAATTTACTGCAAAACTCACCCGCGCGTAATAAATACCCTCCCCCCCGAAAAAAGCACGATAATTTTTATGGCTGAAATATATGTCGATGCGGTGCCCAAGAACATCTGTCACCGCGGCGGAAACCTCTAAATGTCGCATTGGAACGCGCGTAACGAAGATGGATTGACGCGACAAACCCGCGATTCCACCGCCAATCATTCATCGCAGGTTGCGGTGGAGGCGATTAGAATTAAATCACTGCTCCTCCTGTCGCAGCGGTGGGAAGGAACAAGCCGTCTATCATTGAGAGGCTACGGTTGCAAAGCGCAAGCAACCGTTGGCGCTCCTTTGAGTGATGTTGCAGTTGGCTCCACAATAAATCTGATCCTGTGAGTGGTTATATACGGCAGGGAGATGCTGATTTTGATTTTCTTCCAGACAAGTTTATTATGAAAAGATGTGTTCAGGATGGAAGGAAGGTGCGTGAGAATATATGACGGTCAACAGACGGGAGGAGGCTGCACAGTCAACGGATCAACGAACTGCGAAGCGCGCGCTGTATCTTCGACACCATCACTTCGTAACTGTTAAAAGGGCTACAAATACTATGGACCTGTAGCTGTAGTGGACCCTTGTATGTGTGTATGGACCCTTGAGCTGTAGTGTGTGTTGTGAAGGTATGGCTGCTGTGACGTGCCACCCTCAGATCTGACTGACTTTAACGTATTCCTAAGACTTGTGGAGGGTCACTTAGAGAGTCATAAGGTCACTTGGAGTACTGTGATTGATTTGGAAGGTCCAGTGAATTGTAAGGGAAGGATGAGAGCAGTTTTCCTCAAGAATACGTATTGTTCAAATCAATGCACCTCTAAGAAGAAAGAATAGAGGGAGGGGACAGCGATGGACCAGGTGAAGGAGGTTGTTCAGGAGTCGAGATCAGCGATGGCGGCCTCTCACCCCATCACTCCGTGGACCAGGGGCGGCGGGGACGACAGCAGCAGCGACGGCAGAGCTCTCATCGAGGAGGCTCTTGACACACCGTATGTGCTTCACTCGGCGACCGCACGTGTGTCTCTGCCTCACGTCTGCCTCCATCTGCCTACTTCCGGCTCCGCCGGGCCTGTTTGAAGTCGGCAGCGTTTTTTAAAGGCCTCTTCCGGAATGTTTTGCTTGCCGCTTGCCTTGGCAGTCGCCTCCGGCATGGTGTGGTGTAATGGCGGCTCGTCGCACCGCAAAGAGGGCCTGCGAAGTGAGAGCGTGCGCCAAGGCCTTATGGGCCGCTGAGGCATGAAGGGATGAGGTGATGGGGTACGCGGCCCAGATTGATAGTGAATGGGTGATAGCTAATACTGATGGAAGTTGACGTCGGTCGTTTGTTTAACCGTTAGTGGGTATTATGATGAAAGATTCATGATGGGAAATATATTCTTGACGTGAAATTGTACATCACAATTATTTGAGTTTTATTGAGATAAATATGAATTATTGTTCAGCAATGGTCAATGTAGTGGACATTTTATTGCAATTGTAAGCTGAAATAATCACTCACTGACGCGTGTGTTGCCCAAGTTACATGAATGTTATGGCCTTACATTCGGGTGCCACTAGTACTGACGAAATCTTTTGTATATTACCTTTAGAGTATGTGGGAACGGGGGGACGGTCCTAACAAAGATACGGAATGGTGAAGAAAAATTGGTCCTGCACCCATTAAGGCACTGCTGCATCACGCCTGGAAATAGACGGAGGAAACAACGGAAATGAGGAATCAGATAATTCTCTAGTATTTTCTCATCCAGACGATATGACTTATATCTTACTCAGACATTTCTCCAAAACATATTTCACTATCGATATTAGAAAAAACCCTCCCAGTCTTCAGAAATTTAGGTGCGGCCTCATAGGCTATTGCAGCCAGGAATAGAAATAATATTCTGGCAACAGCGTATGATACGCACCGAGATTACAGTCGTGGTAAAACTTTCCCTTCGCAACACCAAACGGTAGTGAGAGGAACTTTCACTATCTCGCCCATTCGTAACCTTTGTCGCGTGTATCCAACGCAAAATTCGCGAAAGAGCAAAGAACTAACCAGCGCCGTGTATCTCGCCTGCACCTGGATTGTATCTCAGAGAACCGCAGTGCAATGTCACATCTCGCAGCGGCGAGCGGAAACTCTGCGGCGAGAGACCATTTCGCTGGAGTCCGCAGCCCCGGGCGCTCTCAACGAGCGGCGGTCTTCTCTCTAAAAGACAATTTGTTTTCTGTTTTAGAGATAAGTGCTACGTGGTCGCCACTGCTTTCGCCCCAGGGAGTCGTGGCTGTAACGGATTTTCCGCAACTCTTTTTAAGCGAGAATGGGGCTTCGGGGGCAGTGAAACCGGGCGAATAACCAACAACATGCACGAAAGCAATCGCTGACTGTGTTATTTAATTTAATACAATACCCAAATTTGTATATCGTTGAAGTTAATTGGGGTATTTTAACAACTGAAAATCAGTACGTAAAATGTTAAGAGTGGGCTTCACTGCAATGATTCTGCAGTGCCATCGTGGACCCCCCCCTTGAAAAGACGAAGCAAATGCAAATAATTACGAAATTACAAAATAGCATAGCGAGAACTCGCGTGCAATACCTCACCCTCTTCATTATTTTTCCATATTAAGCCCGTAATATATATTTTTCAAGACCCTCTTATCCTCTGCCACTTGTTCTATATGTCACTTTGTAATTGATAACAATTTAATACACACTTGTCAATACAAACTATTCTTATTTCGCTTTCTTGTAAAGCAGAGGTACACTCGTGTAATTCAGTCGCATAGGAAATCAATTAATCAGTAATTTTATATACAGTTGCAGATGCTTTTGGCTCTGACTAAGTGGGGTAGAATCGAGAAGAGTCGAGCCAGTAAAAATGTAATAGAATTGTAAAGAATGTGGGAGGAACATTTGTTTTACAGTTTTCTCAAAATTGTAGTTTTAAAACCCTAGAGAGTTATTTAACGATATAGATGCAAAAAAAATCCTGACGTGTGTTGCCGGTCACATTTTACAAGAATATTGAGATTAGTTTTTAAAAATAAATCCTTAATATTTTAGAGTCAAAGTGTAATTCGTCAGATCTCCGTGAAGTTGTTTTTCTTGAGAGATCTTATTGATAAAGATTGGTTGCGTATGAGAGCCGCAAAGGGAAGGTATACTATGGAAATAATATATGAGACGATAGTTGTATTTTAAAGGCATATTATTTAGTTAGAAAACAAAAGAACGTTAAAAAAGTTTGGACTACCCATTGACGTATCACGAATGCAGATGTTGCTTTCTTGTCACTAGTTTAGATTGCAGCACAATAAAATGATAAAATTCGCGTTTCTGATGATGATAAAATTAATGCTCTTACTGGCTATAAGAGTGCACATTACTATTACTATTGACGTTTATTCCCGTTACGGGAGTTTCTCTGTGCGAGAAGCAAGAAGCAACGCTCTCCCCTGCTCATCCGGATGCAAAGTCCGAGCATCCCGGGGAGGAGCAGTGGCGGGGGCGCGGCGCCGGTTCGATCTGGAGCAGAAGACGCGCGCCCCCAGGGCGGCCGAGGTCGTTCGTCGAGGGCCGCTGAAAGCTCATCCGCCCCGCCTCGCCCTCGCCCTCGCGCCCGCAACACATGTCCGCTCCCAGCGGCCTGCGCGGGGGCGGGCTGGGGAGGCCGTTGGCCTGGCGGCCGGGGTGGGGCGGAGAAAGGTTTGGCAGAGAAAAGCAGGTCGGAGAGGCCGGAACGCGGGTGAATGACAGAATATCAAAGATGAGGGGCGTGGCGTGGCGCGGCGTGGCATGGCGCGGCATGGCATGGCGGGGCAGGGCGGGGCGTGGCGTGGGGTTGTGAGGTGTGGCTGGGCGTCGCGGGACGTGGCGTGGCGCGGCGTGGCATGGCGGGGCAGGGCGGGGCGTGGTGGGGCGTGGCATGGGGGGGCGGGGCGTGGCATGGGGGGGCGGGGCGTGGCGTGGGGTTGTGAGGTGTGGCGTGGCGTGGCGTGGCGTGGCATGGCGGGACGTGGCGTGGCGTGGCGTGGCGCGGCGTGGCATGGCGGGGCGTGGTGGGGTGGGGCGGAGCGGGGCGTGGCGTGGGGTTGTGACGTGTGGCTGGGCGTCGCGGGACGTGGCGCGGCGCGGCGTGGCATGGCGGGGTAGGGCGGGGCGTGGTGGGGCGGGGCGGAGCGTGGCGTGGGGTTGTGAGGTGTGGCTGGGCGTCGCGGGACGTGGCGTGGCATGGCGGTGCGGGGCGTGGCAGGAGGAGCGGGCTCTGCGGCGGGGTGGGGGCGGAGAAAGGTTTGGCGGAGGCGGGAACGCCGGTGAACGAGATGACGAGGGGCGGTGCGGGGCGGGGAGGTACGGGGCGGGGAGAGAGGGATTGAGGGAGGGGTAAGGAAGAACGGGCGGGGTGGACGAGGAGGGTGAGGGGCTCATGGGGCGAGGATGGGACAGCCCGGCATGTGTGAAACAGCAAGTGAAAGCAAAGTCGCGAGGCAAAGCGGGGCGGCGTGGGGTGGGTAAAGGGGGACAGTCGGGATGAGGCGTTGAGGGAGCGATGCTCTGGAGCGACGCCGGGGCGGGCAGGGAGGTGCAGGACAGCGAGTGAAAGCGGAGTTGGGGGGACAGGGCGGGGCGTTGTGGTGTGGAGTGGTGTGGGGTCGGGGTGTGGCGTGGAGGGAGTGATGCCCTGGAGCGTGACCGGGCGATGGGAAAGTGCGGGGCCGCGAGTGAGAGCAAAATCTGGAACGGGTCGAGGCGGAGGAGGCCAGTGTGGGGTGGGTGGGGGAAGCGCTGTGGGGCGGGGTGCCGCGCGACGGGGGGAGGGAGAGAGTTGCGAGAGGGAGGGGGAGAGGGAGAGGGTGCGGGGCCGCGAGCGGCCGAGTGGTCTGCGAAGGCGCGGCGGGCGGGCGCTCGCTGTCCGCAAAACCCCGCGGGCGGGTTGTTTACTTGAGAGAAGGCTCTTCCGCTGCCCGCCCCGTCCCCCGCCCCGCCGCAATCACAATCGCCGTCGCTATCTCCTTTTCAGTGTTTCTCGAAACGATGCACTTTCACGCTGCTTCTCCTTCAGGGGAGCTACAATGGCCAACAATCATCAAATAATTGTTCTTTTTATTTTTTGAATTATTAATTACTTTATAGTTTTCTCCAGTAGAAGCCAATATTCGCTTTAATATGTTATCTCTAAGTTTTTGCTGTTTTTTTTGAAGTTTTTGTAGCTTGAAAGTTGAGCGTGGCCTTTTTGACATACCGTGGGTGTTGCTTCAATGTCATAGAGTTGCTTTTCTTGTGAGAAATAGTTAAGTTTTGTTTCTAGTGGTAGACACACTGTTTCTGGTTACAATTGAGGGTTGAATATCGGTGTTTGTGTTTGCCGAGCATATGGAGCAGGAATGCACTAAAAACTTTAGGAGCCATTTCCAGTAAGTTTAAAATTGTCATCATTTTCACTTAAACTACTAGGAGGGTACTCACATTTTAACAGGGCATGTAGCTCACCAGTTTATATACTTTAACGGGGCGGATTTGTAAAATGTTAAATACTTTAGACAGTATTCTTATAATTGATAGTATTTTTAAGAACAGAAGCTATTACAATGGACAAAACTTATGTTTAAACAAACTAATATTTTTTTTAAAAACGGCTTGGTCAAAATACTTATGATTAATGAATCTACTCTCTCTCTCTCTCTCTCTCACACACACACACACATACTCACACTCACACTCACTCACTCACTCACACACACACACACACACACACACACACTCACACACAATATAATGTCTGTAAATTAAAGTGTCGAGAAAATGTTCCTCACATTTAACATTGGCGATATAGGCCATTTAGGCTCTTCTTAAGATGACGCTATTGAGATCTGCTGATAAGCCCTACCGCAACTTTAGTTGATGTCACCTATACCAGTCGCACATGCCGTCCGTTCCCATGGAGTTCCATCCCCATAGTGGACCAAGAACTTTGAGTTACTCAGCGATAACACAAACCTACCAACCTTCACCATTTGCCGGGCCTCTATCGCACACTAATTACACTGTTCAACAAAAAAAAATTTCTATTTCTGGAGAAAAAATTGTTATTCTTATAGTAATTTCAAAGGTGAATCCAAATCTGTTTTCAGTTTTGCTCTGTCAGGGATAGTTTAATCCGAAAATGTAATTTTTATCTTTCGGTACTCTATAAATGTAAACTTATTTTTCGAAATTCAAGAAATAGCAATAAAATAATTTACAGCGATCTTGATGATTGATTTCAGTTACATACTCTAACTCTATCATATTAGGAAAGCCGAGGAAGGTTCTGTCAGAGGCAATATTCACAAAAGAATTTACTTTGTAGTATGTATTTTAAAGGAAGACGTACAGAAGAAGAGAAAATTACACAAATGTGGCAACAATTTACCTATCTTATTTTTTTTCTTTTGTAACGAGTGTCTTCCTTGTCTAGAATGATCCTACAGCAATAGTCAGGCAACACTGTAGGCATCCACTTCCCTTCGTACCTTTTTTCAATCGTAGATATATCTTTAGGGAGTCTCTCTTCGTGTTGGTCCGATTCATCGCTGCAACTCTCTGGGAAGAAGTCAATATGAGAATCCATGAAATGTACTATTAAAGACATTTTGCAGCCAAGTTCTTGATAAGCTTTCATCATCTGATTCACTATTTCCTTGTAATTTTCAGCTCTTTTTCTTCCAGGGACGTTTTGTGACATGTTCTTGAAACATTGCCATGTTCGCGCTTCTGCGTCAGTGAGGCACGTTTCAAAATTTTTATCTATCTGAAGTTCTCTGATCTGAGGACCTACAAATACACCTTTTTTTAACTTTGCTGCTGAAAGGCGAGGACATTTGTCAGCAAGATACGTAAATACTTCGCCAGTTGGATCCATCGCCTAAAATTAAATTAATTAATAAATTAAATTAATAAATTAAATTAATAAATTAAATTAAAATTAAAAATAAAATTAAAATTAAATTAATAAATTAATTTTTTTTAATTAAACCGCATTTGATATGAAGATATGGTAATAGGATATCTTCACGAGCTACCAGATTTGTCGTTGGCCTTTTATTTCATCTACTTCCCAATTTCTTTCCGGCCTTTTCTTTCTTATGTGGTGGGAATTTCCATCGCGACTATCCCACTCGCTAAGAAAACAAGCATATTTTCTGTAGCCTTGTTGTATGCCTAATAGCAATGTAATGACTTTGAAATCGCTATATACCTTCCATTTATACTCACTGTATATAATTAATTTGAAAATATTTTCTAAAATGAAACCGGAAGACTTTAGAGTGTGGAACTGGCCTTTGCGCATAAGGTAGGTCCGGGTAAGCAATGTGTTTCTTTGACTTCTTGTTTTTAAAACCTCGAATTTTCGCGACACAGAAATAAGTCTGATATATGGTCTTTTGGTTCTCGCCATACCGTAGGTTCAGCAAATAACATGGTATTTTCTTTTCCTTTCTACCAATTAATTAATTTACAAGAAGAAGATGCGCAACATACTATTCCTGTTTCTTACAAATGTGAATTCTCCGTAGATGTAGCAAATGGTCGTAAAGAGTATCTCGACAGAAGCGCCCACGAGACATTTTCTAGAAAGATCAAAATTATATCATAATAATCTTTAATTCATACTGTACAAAGACATACTCATTTACACCTTTCCTTATCAACTTGTCACTTTCTGTACTACCACGACACCACGAAAAACAAAAAAATCACTTAAAAAGTTCTCACACTTGAGGCTTCCTGACAGTGACAGTGAGGCTAGGTTTGAGGTAAGCAGTGTTAATGAAAGCATACAATCGAGAGAGGCGTACCAACATTTGAATACTAAAACATTTGACATAAATACAGGAGTCCATGTTGCCGAGTGTTATTTGCAAACTTTCCCTCAATTTACGGAAAATCATGACATAAAAGTTGAAATTCCTGAAAAACTATCCCTGAACGCGACATTTTGATTTCAGATATGAACTTACCATTGCAAATTCATATTGAATCTCACACTTTTATCTCAGAAATAGAACCCTTGTAGAACAGTGTTATTCGTGTGTATCCTAGTGAATTTCCCCATGCCCGAAGCATTCTTTGCTGCTCTCGTGAGAACCCTCAGATTACCTCTGCCACAACAACTGTTGTTTTATCGCACAACTATCTTTACCCGTCTCATTTCCTGCTTCAATTGCTTACGTCATCACCTTCACTTGTCTCACTCTCCCTCTCATCCTTTATTTTCGTTTTCGTCCTTACTCCAGCATCCGGCTTTCCCATCCAGTTCCAATTCCCTTTCCCATCCAATCACACCACCCTCCCTATGCCCCGTTGCCTCGATCATTGATTGTTCCTCCTCTATTACCATCTTGCCCCCTCTCCAGCATACCCGTGATTGTTACTACCTCTTGCTCGGCTCCATCCCCGACTTAACCCTTCCCACTGACTCCGTGGCGGACTGGTATCCTTGCAGACTGCTCCCCTACCTGCTTGAGCAATCACCGTCGCTGGCGCTGAACAACAACAGAGGTCTCTCACCCTTCAACCTTCACTGCTGGGGCCCTGCTTCCGTATGCACCACTGACCGACGCGGGCGCGGCGGCGGCGGAGTGTTTTCGCGAGGCGGCGGAGGCGGTGGCGGAGGCGGTGGCGGAGGCGGTGGCGGAGGCGGTGGCGGAGGCGGTGGCGGAGGCGGTGGCGGAGGCGGTGGCGGAGGCGGAGGCGGTGGCGGAGGCGGAGGCGGTGGCGGAGGCGGTGGCGGAGGCGGTGGCGGAGGCGGTGGCGGAGGCGGTGGCGGAGGCGGTGGCGGAGGCGGTGGCGGAGGCGGTGGCGGAGGCGGTGGCGGAGGCGGTGGCGGTGGCGGAGGCGGAGGCGGATGCGGCGGCGGAGGCGGCGCGCAGATATTGGGAAGCGCGAGTTCGCAAGGCGACGCCGGAACGTTTCGCCGCCGCCGCGCGCGCTCCTCTCGTGTCCATACATATGCAAACGGCTCGCCGGGAGCGGGTCGCCGTGCCGCGCCTCGCCGCGGCGCCTCTCCGCTGCAGAGCAAACACTACAATCTGCGGCGCCGGCGCCGGCGGCTGCAATGCTGACGGTGGCGCTGGTAATGGGCGGGGGGTCAGCGGGCGCCGGAGACGGCAGGGGGTGGAGGCGGTGGCGAGCGCTGCGGATTCGGTTTGTGTTTGTGGATCTGGCGGTGGCGGGGACTAAGGGGGTGGAGTGGGCTGTGGTAGTCATTGAGGCGATTAAGGTTACGGTGGCAGTGGCGGTGTCGATGGGGATGGCTGAGGGAGTGGGGGGTTGATGGGTGCGGTGGCGATGGGTATAATTGTGACTGTAGTGGTGGCAGTGGTTTTGGGAGTAGCTGTGCTGGTGGTGGTGCCTGTGAAGGGTCTGTGGCTGTGGCGGTGGTAGCGGCTATGGGGATGGTGGTAGCTGTGAAGGTGGCGGTGCTAGTGAACGTGGCTGTGGCGCTGGGTGTGGCGGTGGCGCGGAGGAGAAGGCAGTGGCGCTTGGGGTGCGGCGACAGCGCAGAAACGAAGGCTTGAGCGAAAGGCCGGGGAGCGCGAAAGGTCACGGGGCAGAGGTGCGCGGGGTTAAGGAACGGAGCAGTCGTGAGAGACGAGTTCCAAAGGCCGGGACAGAACGAGACAGGGCGAGGTGGGTGGGCAATGGATTGGTGCTCGCGAGGGAAAAAAGTGAGAATGTGGATTGTAGAGAAACGAGGCAGGGCAAACAAAATGCGAGAACGAAAATTGGAAGAGACAGGATGAGAGAGGCGGAAAGGAATACATTACACTGAACATATTTATTGCACTATTATTTTTATACAACACATTTTGTCCTTAAGCCAACAGTCTCTTAATTCATAACTCTCGGATTTTTCTAAATGTAATGAATTTTTAGAATTGTATTCTGCACTTCCACACCATCACTGCATAATTTGGTAAATACCTGTCTTTTTCATTCCATATCATTGTTGGAATATCATTCTACAGGTCATAATATATCTCCACACTCATGAAAATATTTCATTACAGTATCCATTTCTTCCAGTTTTACAATCCGTACTTTATCTTTATTTAAATTTACGTGTTAACAGATATGTTGTGAGAATTAAAGTCAAGTTGGAAGAAGTCAGAGTTGCAAGACTCAGAAAAAGAGGAGGACGTGATGTCGATGTGCATTGAAGTAATGTGGAGAAAACAGAAGTATGAAAGGAAACAAGACCTAAAGGACTGGAATAAATCCATACATGACAAGATGATACAAGAAGAAGAGCAAAATGTGTCAATGGAGAAAGCAAAACAAACTTGTTGTGGTGTAGGCGAACGAGAACAAAAGGTCTTCGCTGATAGAGGTGAAGCCAGAGAGACGATAAAGCAACAAATGGGAAGAAAAATGAAAACGAATGCGTCTAAAAAACAAGAATGTGTGTTTGGGATTCTAGCGGTTTGCCTAGGTTTTGAACTTAATCTTTCTGTGAAGTATATCCTTTCTTTGCAGTCTTTATTTGAAGTCGACGGACTCTTTCCTGTGCTCTAAGTTGCCAACAAGCTCTGAGCTGCCGACCGTTCTCCCACAGTATTTTGTATTGTAGTAAATGTAAGTGTAAGTGTATATAAGCAAGCACAAGAAAGAGGAACATAGGAAGATAGGACAAGGAAGAGGAGGGAAAGATCGCGCGCGGTCCGTGGTCCGTTTGTTAGGATACTGCTCCGGAATTCGCCTGGTGTCGATTGGAAAAACTAAGAAAATAATCCTGGAAATTCCTCGGCCTCTATGTACAGACTGTAATACTTACCTTCACTCTTTATTGATTGGGGAATGTTACTTTGCGGTGCGCGTAAAGCAGTTTTTAATGTACGTGTAGCACTCGAAAGTCCTATAAAACTATTGCGTACTGCAAAGAATACAAAACATTGAGGCGACATGCATTAATATGACTACACCTTGCACATTAAAAAGGATTTCAAGAGAGCAAATTTTTATGTTTCCATTAATCAATATGAGAAATAATGCACGAAACTAATACGAAAGTGATTTTGGCGTACCCCTTTCAAATTTCCGAATTCTGCCTTTTTCGTAGGTTTATCCATCAACATTTCATTCGTACGCAAAAGACTCGCTTTCTGCATTAGTTACATAAAATGCTAATGATGGGCACCTGCCACAATTCTTATACATGCTACAAGCATTATATTAAACATTGAGAATTTTTTCTTCCATCATTTCCACCCTCATCCGGGGCTGGACCCGTGAACTTGGGATTCGGAGGTTCATATGCTAGCCCCTGAATACTCGGGACAGCGAAGATGTTCCGTTTGGAACGTGTGAGATGGCAAAGTAAGGAAGGTCGAAAGGCAGCGAAGAGCTCAGACAAAGAAGACGGGACTTGTTCATGGAGACCCCAGAAGGCGAGGCTGGGAGCGTCATTTTGGCTTAGTTTTTGTGAGTGTTACAAAAAATACGCTGTAAAAATAATATCCACTCCACACACCAGTGGCGTCTCCTGGCTAGTAGATGTGGGGATGCGATCATGATATTACAGATTGAACGCGTAATTCCAAATATTTAAAGTCTGCGTCTTTCTACTTTACTCTGAAGTATTTTAGAAGTGTATGTTGCAAATTAGACACATTCTGAATCTTCCTTGACAATCGTTTTCTCATTGCATGCACTAACTTACATAAACAAAACAATAAAACTAAAAAAATAACCACAAAAAAGTACATACCTAATTTTTGAACTCGAGATCTATTCGCGTTGTCTTGGTTGTCCATCACAATCACCTTACGTTTTTTCGTAATAGGAGAATGAACTGCACGGAATTTCACGAATCCTGTCTATGACACAAGAAACGTTTCACTACCACAAATAAATCACCCACTACCACAAATGAACTAGATGAGCTCGCCATATCGCACACGCACACAACACGCAAGTTTTATTCTTTCGCGTTACAATTTCGAATTCCCGATTCTCCAACTAGGCAAAGTAGTCTATTTAAAGCACATTCAGTAGTAAACAGCATTTACGCTAGAACGCAGGACACACATGAACGAAATAACATCGCGCGCACCGTTCCGGGTTCACGGATTGTCTCTGTCACCATTTCCTTACGTGATGGGAGTGATCTAGTTTTGTCAGGCCTGCTAACACACACCGAGTTACCCAGTTGTACTGAATCAGGTTGAAATGTGCTTAAGCATAGTTGGCAGACTTGCTTGACTTGAGAAGAAAAACAATCGTGCCGTCTGTCCCCCGCTCCCCGCCACCGGGTCGCAACCGTGGCACGTGACTTCTGGGATTCCCAGGCGTGCTGCCGAATTGTGAGAGAGAGGAGGGGGTATGGAAGGTCATTGGGAGGGGATACACGAACGCCAATGAGAAGCCTTTGATGTGAGAAGCTATGTCACATCACCGGCAGTCGAAACCACGCAGCTTAAACACAGTGCATGGCCGTGAGTTCAATAACCTCGCCAACGAAGTGAGGTCGTTCAAAGGATGTTTCTCGGCCGGTCGCATCCAGCGAGGGGACTAACGTCTATTGGACCGCGCACGTATATGGCGAGAGGGAATAGAGAAACAAAAGGAGATACTTAACAGAAGAAAATAAAATACTTTACTGAAAATATTTTTAAGTGATGGAAAACTAGGGGATATAACACATCACTCGCATGCATTGAGCCTACGCCACTGCTATCCACTTACCTAAAATTGCCTGTGAAGCAATTAGATCATCATAAACCTTCTGTCGTTTTTGTCGGCTTTCACTTTCTCGACCTACACAGCTCATTCCAAGTCATTGCCACCTCCTCCCCTCTCAAAGTGATCATCTGCATTTCCCAAGGATTCTCAGTCTATGTTGGAGAACTATTTCGGTATTCTCCATTTTGCTTAAATTTTTAAATCCTAAAGTCGGTGCAATAATGTTTTATGAATACTCAAAAGTTTGGGCTGGCAATTCAGCGCTTTCAATGAGGAGAAAGTTCTAAAACTGTTTCAAAATACAGCTTTGAAATGACTTCGTAATATCAAAGAATTACTATAAAAATTCTAATTAGTAATGTTAGTAACAAAAATTTATTTTCATAATAAAAATAATAAAATATTTTTTCTCGATGTTCATCTCCACGAAAACAAACACACAAGCCCGCACACACAATCTGGTTTGATCTATAAACCGAGCACATTCTTTTTAACATTTAACTAGGTAGAAAAATCTATCTTCAAACAGAAAGAAATATACACTTTAAAATGAAGTCATCTTTAATAAAATATGTGAAGTATGGTTTTAAAAACGTTTTTCTGTTTTTTTATCATCAGAGGAAAGTTTCTAATAATTTTCAAACCAATTACGAACGCCTGAGGTTAGAGATGTTTTTAATCAAATCAATTGAATCAAATCAATTAGATTAATCAATTAATCTGTTTGTGGTTTTAATCAAAGGCAAATGAAATGTCAATGGAAATCGTTTGCTTTACTTTGTAAATTATTTCCTTTTCTATGTTACTAAATATGAAAAATGTATGCGGATGAAGTTTGCTCATTCTTCCCCTCTGATCCTCTACGTCTGAAAAATATTGCTGAAAATCAAAGATTGTATCTTCAGTGATGTCAATTTGCAGCGTTTATTTTACGTGGATGGGAAAAATTATATCCATGCCTTCCTTTTCAATTTAAAAATCATATTTACAGCTATGAGGTAGGAAGGAAATCGCTTATATGGAAGACGTGGCTAACCATACGGAGTTACATGTAGTGAATCTATATATTTAAAACGTTTTTTGTTTAGAAAGAAATTTGAGCTTTTATTCAACAAATTTACGTGATGTTTTCAAATAATATCTAGTAGCCACTAGTTTTGTTACCATGTGTTATCAACTGGTGTTATAGTAAAAACACTAAATGATATATTATGTATATGTTTTATATATATATATATATATATATATATATATATATATATATATATATCAGATATTAGTGTAGTATCAAGGCAAAATGTTTCACTGTAAACAGAGTAAAAGTTTTATTCACCTTTTTTCAACTACATTATTACACAAAACTATAATACTTGACTCTTACCTGTAAACAGAGAAACGAGAATTTATCCTTATTACTACCGCTTCTCTAGCTTCTCTATTTACTTATTTTAAATACAATACAATACAATACAATGTAATAGAATTTCTCTCCGTATTGCTTTGTCTATCTATTATCGTACTTCGTCTGTCAAAAACGAAACGCTAAGCGTTGGAAGCGCGGCATATTCAAATTAAAGATAATATATTTTCTTTACACACACACACACACACACACACACACACACACATATATATATATATATATATATATATATATATATATATATATGGTTGGCTTTTTGGTTAGCGTGCCCGTTTTCCATGACGCGACCCCGCGTTCAATTTCCGGTCGGGACAAAAGTATAGCGTGCGTTTTCTAACGAGTGATAGTTGAAACAAAAGGTTCTGCGAAGTTGTAGTCATTCACGGAAGTAAAAATAGAATTGCTGAGTGTAGTGCAACCTGAAAGTAATTTAAGTGTCTTAGGTGCAGCGCCCGCCAAGATCAGTCAAGGAATACTTAAGTTTTATGGAGTAAACCAGAGAAGAGACAAGTTGAATTGTGATCCAGAAGTGACAAAGTGTCTGGAAACAACGAGCAAATCCGAGCAATCAATAGCCAAAAACTTTCAGATGATTCTCGTCCCCCGTATGGCGGGCGGATCGGGTTGCTCAGGCAGTTTCATGGTAAACAAATGGTAGATTTGACATTCAGTGAAGTGTGTGTGTGTGTGTGTGTGTGTGTGTGTGTGTGTGTGTGTGAGTGTGTATGAAAGTATAATATGTATGTAATGAACGCTCATCTGCCATCACTTGTTCGTTAGGTCATTTTCACGATACTTACGAATGGTAGTTTGTCTTGATTATTTTGTTTTGCCAAGGCCATCTATAGATAGACTAATGCCTTCGTTTTGCATAATACAGTCAACATTTCATCATTAACATGATCAAGCGTGTGAGTAATAAGAGCCAAGGATACCGCACCTCCATGAGGTTGCGTTGTCGAAGAAAAAATATAAAGTTTGAGGCTAAAAACATTTTCAAAATCATATTTAACATTGTTTTCTCAATAAATAATGATTGTGTTGATCCAGAATTTGTAAACCTCACTCGCTTCGTTAGCTTTGGAGTGAAGTATTGAAAGACACGCAACCATTTTTTGGAGTTTTCGAATGTCCGTTTAGTGCATGTGTAATATTTTTCTGTGGCATTTTTTCTATAGCTCTTTCTTTTGTGCAACGTAAACGTAAGGGCGCAGCTAGTTCTTCCATAAGCCTTCTATATGCTCTTTTGTACCAATGAATTAAAAATCTGTAAGAGATGTGTGAAATTATAATACGGATTTTAATTTTAAAATACTCATGATACTGATCATACCATTATACATTGCCTTTTGGGACCAGAAAGAGAATAATTTCATTATCAGTATTACGGGAAAACAAAAAGGTTTTGTAGTATTTCTTTTATGTGATTGCGAAAATAACCTGTTCAATAGAAATGCAATTATTTTAATCATTCGTATTCAGCAGTAATTGTTCAGGAATAGATTAACTACAAATCTTTTCTTTAAATTTCCAATAAAACAGTTTGTTTATGTGTATAGCAATTCAGAGAAACTATGTTATGAAACAATGGAACAAAAACAATTCATTTGCAACATGGACTCCGCTCTTTCCTCACACAATGCGCTAACAACTGCAATCAGAACTTCCTTTGATATAGTGCAACACGTCCTCTTGGCACCAATAGCTCACGAGCTACTTTTAGAGGAAAAGTCATAATTTGCGATATTAATTCGCAGTGTAATTTATTATCAGATTATGTTTAAAATTATAGTGTCTAATGTCACATATACAAACATAATTTTAGTTAATATAAAATGAAGTTGAACAATCTAAGTAAAAACGGAAGTAATGAGTTTATGATAGAGTGAAAAAGAAAATGAAAACGATACTATTTGATATTTTGATTGTTAAAAAAATGAGATACCCGGAGGCTACGGTTAAAAAGTTGCAATGCGAGACTGTAGGGAAACGTCTGGTACAAGCTGATGTAATTCAACACCCCCAGAGAGATAAACGAGGCAGGGTGGTGTTCTGCAAAATTCCTGGGCCGGAAACGAACTGGCTGCTTTCTCCCTTACAGCAGCGCCATCTGTCGCCCGCCGCGTCGCCACAGTGTGCCCTTTTAAGGACGAAATTCGTGACGTTGATTTCAATGATTTAACGAGTTTTTAAATGCTAGTGTTTTAAGACTGACTTTCCAGTGTATTTAAATTAATATGTTAAGTTAATCATTATTTGTTTACATTACACTTTGATTTTTTTACCAGGTGATTAAAACTGAAATCCGAATATGGTGCTTTCTTAATCCGCAATAGATATTTATGATTCGAGTGGTGCAAGTGCATTTTATTCTGTGAGTGGGAAAAGTTGTGACACGAGGCCGATAGCTGAATGGCGCAAACCTACTAGCAAAATAAAACAACTATTACCACGCGTGACAGACATCATTTTTAGATAACTTTACCAACTTTCCTTTTCTTTTAATTGAAGCGTATGAATCACTTAATTGACCACTAGGTTTCATTAAGATCAGTAGTAGTTGATGCGGTTAGACAAAATATTTTGTTGTCCTTCTTGGATTCACAATCTGATTTGAACATTTGATCATCGTCTCACTTTTATCACGCACATGCTATGCATGCCCTAAATGTAGGCAGTACAAGAGAGAAGCTCCTACTTTCGGGACGTTAACCATAAATAAATTATTTTCTCTTCTTGGTGAAGGAGTTCTGTAAGATTAATGCATGAGAGGAGGAAAAGCTTAGTCTCAATCGACTTTATTTCCTATTAGTTATTACCTAAAAACCGTTAAACATCAAATACAGTCGACTCGTTGCACATCTCTAGGAACTAATATTTTGGTTCACTACATAACAGGATTACCATACCCCATGATTCCAAAATATAAGGCAATTTTTCAACTGTAATTGGTTTTAATTCAGAAACTCTGGAAAATACCAAGTTGCCGCGAATTCAAAATTTCAGTTTATTTGTGATTTCTTCAGGCCTTATTTTACATTAAACACATTAAATATCTCACTACAGTCTGGACCTCCTATATTGCTTTTTACTTCTTTGGAGCTCTCCCCATTTTCGTATCGTTTTCATCGTGTGTGTAATGTTGTGGTTTCTCTGTTTTTTCTCACTCACGACGTCCTAACTTGATCTGATTAACTAGTTTTTAACTTACTGTTCTCGTCGGTGAAGTCTTCATGCTGACCAGAACTGCCTTAGATAAGTTGTAGCAATTCCCTCAAATGCAGGGTTCCTTTCGGTCCTCCCTCCAATCCTACGAAAAACCGTTCGTAATTATAACAAATAATAATAATAACTAGGGGTGGACTTTGCTGACCTAAAAATTACCAAATATGATCAATAAAATACTCTTATAATGTTTTAAAAATGCACTAAAAACTAAGAAAAATTACCTAAAAATTGGTTATCAAAATCAGTTCGGATGAAAACTCAAACTGTTGGATACATTTGAGGCTTCTTCCATTCGTTCAAGTAAACTCAGCTTGCAAAATTTGTTATGGACCGTTGTTTACCAGGAAATCCATCTTTAGCAATCTCGAAATCAGCCGAACCGATAATGGCGCTGATTGGCGTCACAGGAATCTTTGATTACATTCTCACAACGGCTTCCATTACAATTTCTGAGCGAAGAAATCGAAAAGGCTTCTCAGGAATTCTTTGGATAACATTTGTTGCATCTCGTAAATATTATTGAAAGCAAGTGCCAATGAAATTATATTAAAATCGATTAAATCAGCGAAACATTAAATGACTGAAAGATGTAAAAAATAACAGTGGTTGAGGTCGACGAAAAAAGCAAAAAAATTACATTTCATTAAAATCTGCCCCTAATAGCAATGATGATGATGATGATGACGACGATGATAACTATGATGATGATGACGACGATAACTATGATGATGACGATGATGACATCGATAACGACGATGACGATGTTGAAAACGACGATGATATGATGATAACGATGATGTTGATAACGCTGATAACGACGATGATAACGATGATGATGACAATGATGATGATGGATTATGCAAGCCCTTCGCGTTCTTCCTCCAGCTTTTCGCGCGCCCACTGCGTCCGTTCGAGTGCTGCTCCCTGGCGGCAGACAAGCGCGTTGGCATCCACACCGTGCGTTGTTTACTGCGCGGAATTTTTGCCTTATTACCGAGCGACAATTTCTAGCGGCGGCGCGTCGAGTGCTAATTTATTATTCCGTGGACAAGTGGAAATCTGTTTGCGTTTTGACGCGAAGTGCCAGCTAATTTTGTTCAATTCTGACGCCAATTGCGTTTGGCGCGGGAAGAGCGGCCGCTGGAACTTCGTTAAGATACGCCTGCAGTGAAATGCGTCCGATGCATACTACGTGTTAATACGGGACCGAGGGAATACATATAGGGCTGGGGCAGGCGTAAGTGGAATGCTCTGAAGTACGATAATTGTTAGGCAAATAACTCGAACTCGTTCGGTGGTTAGAGAGAGAGAGAGAGAGGGAGAGGTGACACCGATAATTAATAAAAACTAGGTTTTATAAAATACGCTTAAAGTGAATGATTTAATAATTTAATAGGGGCTTCGTACGGATATTCAATTAATAATTGTTGCATTTTAATATAAAATATACTAATATTTGTTTTCATTTTCACTATTCTAGTTTACTTTCAGAGCTAGGTTTGCCTGATGCAATTTCGCATTTTCTTCTTCCTCTTCTTCTTCTTCTTCTTCTTCAAAGGAAATCTAAACATGTTTTACAAATCTACAAAAGTGAATGTATATACATTAACATGTTCAAGCAGTTTTGCAATTTTTCATAAATAATGAAGAAACTAGGATTGATGTAGCTACGCAACATGAGTATGTGTAAAAGAACGATTGTGCAATGGTGGGTGTGATAAAGAGGAGTGCTGGAGCGAGGGGTACAAACAAAGGTTTTCTTCTCACAACAGAACTTACGAAGGCAACGATGCAAACGCGTGTCATGGCGAGGAATTGGGGTCGCGTAAATGCCGATCACACACACACACACACACACACACACACACACACAGAAATTGATGCGGCCGGGGCCTATTCCACGCACATCGCCTAGGCGTTTCCCCGTTCGCTCACCCTCCTGCCCAGATCGCCTCTCACCGCCCTATCACACATACCCTTATGCACACCCCACCCCAATTCCAATCGGTCCCAATTGGGACCCATCCTACCTCACCACGCCGCACTGCACCTAACCCCATTTCCATCCCAACCCTTCTCGATCCATACCATCCCTCCCTCAGACCCATCATACACACTCCACCCCGTCCCATCTCACTCCATCCGCCAAGCCCTCCCACCCCTCCCCATCCAGACCCAACTACTCTACCAGATCGCTCTTCCCTCCCCACTCCCCACCCAGGCTTCCCAGCCCGCCCCAGCACGTCTTGATTGCTTCGTCTTGATCACCCCGCCATGCCCACCCTGCCTTGCCCATCCCGCTACACCATGACCGCCAGATATTGCCCTCCGCGCAATCCCACCTTCAGGGATTCTCTTCCTCGTCGCTCCTCCCACCAAACCCATTCTAACCCGCCCTGACACACCCTGTCCACCCCTCCCCACTCATCGCGCCTTACCCATCGAGCCTTACGCACCCGACCTTACCCATCTCGCTTTACCCACCCCGCATTACCCATCCGACCTTACCCATCTCTCTCTACCTATCGCGCATTACCCATCCGACCCTACTCATCTAGCTTTACCCCCCCTGCATTACCCATCCGACCCTACTCATCTAGCTTTACCCCCCTGCATTACCCATTCGACCCTATTCATCTAGCTTTACCCCTCTACATTACCCATCCGACCCTACTCATCTAGCTTTACCCCCCTGCATTACCCATCCGACCCTACTCATCTAGCTTTACCCACCCCGCATTACCCATTCGACCTTACACACCTCGCTTTACCCACCCCGCATTACCCATCCGACCTTACCCATCTGTCTCTACCTATCCCGCATTACCCATCCGACCTTACCCATCTCGCTTTACCCACCCCGCATTACCATCCGGGCTTACTCATGACGTTCCACCCCGCCAGACCAGCCCGCTCAGGTCGCACCCCCCGCCGCTACACCCTCTCCCTCGCCCCACCCAACATCGGGATTGTTCTCTCCCCACGCCCCGAGTCCATGGATCCCACCCGTCTAGCCCACCCCATCCCATCCATCCCGACAACCCCTACCCCTCCAGCTCGGTCCATCCAGCCCCGCCCACCCGCGCATTTTCGGAAACGTCACTTCCAGCGCCCGCGCCGCGGCGGCGACCGCGCTGTGACACGTGACATCTCCATTGAGCCGCGGCGCGTGACATCGCCCGCGCCGCGCGTTTAACGCGGGGCGTTTTGGAATCCATTGGCGCAGCGCCGCGCCCGCCGCCCGCTCCCCTCCCCCCCTCCCCTCCCCCTGCGCTTTGCGGAAGAGGCACGGGGCGATCGCCGAGTGGAAGAGCCGATGCCATGCGACAGGCCTCTGACTCAATTTCGAAAGTACTTTCGGACATTTGAAGTAAACAGGTTTGATTACTTGCATTTGCCGTTCCGGGTGGCCGAGATCGCGGAGGCGGTCGTGCCGTGACGATCTCAGACCGAAGGATCGCGATTGGAATCCCGCCTCGGGCGCGGTTGTATGTTTTCGTGATTGTGTGTGTTTTCTATGTGTAACGTGCTAGGGTGTCCCCTATGGTTGCGTCAGGAAGGGTATCCGGCCGTAAAAGCATCGTCAAATCAGTGTAAATATGGAGTATGCAGAAAATTAATAACAATGAGACTGCCACCATTAGCGCCGCTTGAAAAATATTTGATTACTTGAATTCTAAAACGGTGGAAGAGATAGTGAAACATAAAGAACAATATTAAAATGGGAAGATAAAAACCACAGTATCCACGGAGTAAAAATGACCTACCATGTTTTGTTTCTTTGCCGTGGTTAATTCGAGAAACTTACAAGATTGCGCGCGCGCACACACAACGAGACAATGCGCACGCACAAACATTTGAGCTGAGCTGCTCAAAGGAGTGGCCCACTGCGCGTGCTCTGCCCAGTTCGTAACTGCTAACCACCAGCTTGGCCTGCAGCTTGTTGAGTCAGACCGACGGATAGGGAAGGTAGGCGCGACTCAAATCTAGTGAAATGCGAATCACGTAGGCCACTGCAGTTGATCACCAAGCACAGTCTAGCCTCAGTTCTTGCATTTCAGCAACTCTGAAAATAGAAGTCAACAACAGAAGATAGACTTAGTATCGCCAAAATTAGTGATGATTCTAGCACAAGTCATTGCCTTTGTTCTGCAAGCTCTTGGCATGCGCTGGGCCAGACCATAACTGTCGGCGACAGGTGCGTCTCGCTGCTCCAGCCAGCCCCACAGGAGGGAGAGAGAGAAGGCGCTTGGACCTGATCGGCTGGAGTCCATTGAAAGGCGAGTGGTAGACGGGCGTCTCCACCAGAACCGCCGCGGACAGTCTGACCTCTATTCTTCGCCTTGGATCATCCCTGGACTAAAGAACCGCACTTGTTGGCGCACGAGTCGCACATAATTTTCGCGAGGGTAAGACAAAATTAAGCCCTTCGGCCCCGTGGCTGAAATCGCTAAGGCAGTAGTGCCGTAGTGATCTTGGGCCGTGGGGTCGCGGGTTCGAGTCCCGCCTCGAGCATGGTTGTATGTGTTCGTCCTTTCACCAGCCGTTCGTCGTATCATCACCAGCCGTGACTTTTCATCCTCATACCATAACATAACATCCAATAGTGGTCGCTAATGACCTAGTACTTGATGCGACCTTAAAAAAATGAAAATTAAGCTCCTAGAAATTTATTATACTGAATTAATGAAGAACGATTCTTTTCGTTAGATGAGAAATGCATTGACTAAATACATTGTAATTTAAATTCTACCAAAATATTTGCCTAAAAATGTATGGTTCTTAATATAATGCCTAAATAAGGGCCTAATACAATTCTATTTACCCAACCCTTTTAGAGCCATAATCTATTTCACAACTTGCCAAATCGTCAAGACACCCAAGTAATTGAGAACTAGGGAATATGATGCTCTCTTTATATAGACATCTGCGAAAAAATTAGAGAAAAATGCATTTTATGCGTCGTTAAATCCGGTAATTACTATTTTGTACTTTGCTGAAATCAGTGAAAAAAGTTAATGATTAAAATGTTAAATCTGCAATTTGGATAAGCATTTTACATTCACTAAATTACGGAATGAACTTTCCACTTTCTGAAAATACAATCGTTCCACGAATGCGTACGTTGAATTACCCTTGATTAATTCTACAATGAGTACATCAACGGGGACACTCATGACGAATTGGTATCTACAGAAAATATCCAAAGCGTTAGAGGAAAATTCAATATACCGACTTATAACGTCTCCCCGAAAGGACAAAGATTGCTGTATTATCTGAATTATCTGATTTTTGGTGTTAATTTGGGTGCAGCCGTCTAGGATGGCCGTGGTAACTAAGAATGTGTACCGACTCAATTCTTGGATTCGATGTGTTCGCGGGTTCGAGCCACGCGTTGGGGAATGTTGTTTGTCCCTTGTCTCCCATGTATGTGCTATCGTGGAGGGCCTCGCGTTCTGCTGACTCTAGATCAGATGAACCCGCAAGTGTGTTGTGTCTAGTATGGTCTCGTGACTAGTGTATGGACATAAAAGGTAACCGGCAGTCGGATGAAGAAGAAACTAGGAAAAAATGTGTGCAAAACTGTAGTTTAATTAATTTATCTGAAATTGAGGAAAAGGAGCGCCACTAATTTGATCATTAAAAAGGTATTTCTCATTCTCCGCTATATTTGTGCCATTGCAAGGAATCAGGCAATGATACCTGCTCATACATCATGTCATTACTCTTTCACACACGTACACTAGCCTTTCCAAATGCATGGCTTGCTAAGGCAAACTCTTAACTGTAAGGGAATCTTAATTCTGGATGCGCCACGTAGTTCATAATAGCTCGTCGATTATTAGTACATTGTCTTTTAATAACTCCTATTACGAAACAGTTATAGTTTCGTGAAGTTTGATTTTAGGAAATCAAAGAGAATAAGTAACATTAATAATGTAACTTGATGCTGGTGTGATATCATTCACATAATCACCCAAATAAGGCCCTTCTTTCCACCTGAAAGCCTTTTTTTTCACCAAAGTGTGTCGATTCGCTTACAGACCACAGCCCCTGCGAGAAATAGAACCTGCTTATCTACGTCGTCGCGACGGAAAAACACCTCTCACAGTCGCAAAAGTACTGTCTTCGGGGATCGGCTCGTCTTTATTTTCGCCGCCGCCGCCGCCGAGCGAGCACGCAAACAGGTAATAACAGGAATCAATTTACGAGCTCGTTAGGATTCGTCGTCTGGCGGCTAAGCAGCGAGGAAGTTAGCCGCGAAAATCCTCGCGCTTACTCTCCCTAACGCGAGCGCGCGCGGCGTCGCCTGGCAGCCGGGAAAGCAGGCGCCGAGCACGTAGGCATCGCTGCGCCATCTCCGGACAGTGGGTCGAGAGACTTGCGTTTTAAAACTGGTCGTGCTAAAATAGCACGTACTTTCTCGACCGCACTTTCACGCAAAATTACAACAAAATTTTCAAATTTTCCAAAAATTTTTCTTGGCCTTATTTCGAAATCTATCTTAAAGAAGCAGATTTCATAAGTGCAAAATCTCTATCGTTAATATTTTGGTTGTAGGAAGATCGAGAAAAAATTAGGAACTTTTGAAATTTTCGAAAAATTAGTATTTTTACCGAACATGTGATCTGCACCATACTCTTAAACGTCTTTCACACTATCCAACAAAAAAATTTAACCAAAAACTATGGAGACATTTTTTGAAATTTTGGAAAATGTCTCAGGGGACCCAAAAATTAAAAATCTGTTTCAAATTCGGTTTCAGACAGACGTTTTGCCGTCATTCGATTTATGGGTATAAAAGATCCACAAGACATGGATTCTAACATCACGTGCTAGAGAACTTTTTTTCTAAATTTCGCAACTAGATTTATCCACTTCTTCGTTACCAGGGCCATGTAATACGTTTTCTGCCATAAATTCGCCGTTTTTTCGCGCAGCATTAAGGTGGCTCCACGCATTCGGCATTCGCGGAGGAGCGAGCTACTGTTCGCCCGATCCCGACCAGAGGGTGTGTTCGGCGAATGTTCGCTCCCTTTGATGTGTTCAAGAGACCGACACCACTGTAGATATGGAAACGGCGTCTGTATTTTTCCACATCAAATCTGATGTGGACAAAAATATTCTCCAACTCTCTTTCCCTTCCTCCGCCTTTCACTTCTCCATCTTATTATTACCGATTATTTTGATTGATAAATTTGCCATCGCCGGGACTCGAATCCTAGCTCCTCGTGGTTAGAGGCATTATAGAGACATCAATTGACACCGAGAGCAACCTAAGCTCTAAAAAGTATGCACTACACTTTCGGGACTAATGACCTTAGCAGTTATGCGCTCGGAAACAACCAATCAATCCTCAGCCATCCAACATAGGCTTTCTCCAACGCCATCTCTTCCTCATCGTCACCACTCTCTGCTACCACCGGCGCTCCGTGCTTCCCCGCCGTTGTCTGAGGAGTGGTGGGGTGGCGTTGACGGAGGAGGCGAGATGGTGGGGCGATGGTGATGGCAGAAGACGGAGAAAGGAGGGGGAAGTGGAGGAGCGGTTGGTGACGGGAAAGGCGGAGGCTGCTGTGACGTCGGTGAACTATGTTACCTCGCTCCATGTTTACATTTTCACATTTCCGTCAAATCACTCTTTCTACTTGCAAGGGTTCTGGAATCATACATCATAAAATTATCGTGCGGGAGAAAATAAGGACTTTTCGCTTTACGAAATGTAATTCTTAAACCATTAAATACGATTATTTTGATTGATAAATTTGCTCTTGTAACATTACAGAAGAAAGTGCCTCATTCTGAGTATAAAATATAACTGGTGCAGCATCTGAATTCAGACATCACTGCACACAGAAATTAGAAAGGAAAGTAGCAAAAATCTTCCAAAAACTGAGCGGAAATTCGCCATTGTTTGCACGTCCTCTTGAACAGTTGAGAAGGAAGCGCTGTTGGAGAGGCGAGGGCCCACTGCCGCCGTAACGCCGCCAACAAACGACGTCCGCCGGAGAGCGCATCAGCGCCCCTGGCGGAGCGGAGCAGAAGGTGTGGGAGGCGCGGGGAGGGGGTGAGGAGGCCGCCGCCGCCGGGCTATGCTAATGCGCAGGCGGCGCCGCGGCGCCCGGCGCCCGCCGGCAGGCGAATCGGGGAAGAAGCAATATCGTGCGGTGGGCTGGCGACGGCGGCGGCGGCGGGGAAGCACTGAGCGCCGATGGTGGCAGAGACGGTGGAGATGATGAGGAAGAGGAGATGGCGGTGGAGAAAGCAGATGAGGCGGATGTTGGATGGCTGAGGATTGGTTGATTGAGTGGTGTTTCCGAGCGCGTAACTGCTAAAGTCATTAGTCCCGAAAGTGTAGTGCATGCTTTGTATCGCGGGAGATTGCAGTGATCGTCCCCGGAGATGGCGAGATACGGCGCCGACCTACACGTCGGCTTGTGGGATCTTCCCGTTACAAGTACCTCCCGGCTACAGGACACCGCCTCTAAGCTCTAAGTCGCCAACTGGTCTTCCGGCATGTGTGGTAGTGTAGTGTATGCAGGTGTAAGTGTGCGTAAGTGAGGATACGACAGAGAAGGGGAAGAGAAATTCGCGCGTGGTCCGTGGCCCGTTTGTTAAGGGACTGCTCCGGTATTCGCCTGGTGTTGATCGGACAAACCACGGAAAACTACCGATCAGAGCAGCTCGCTATAATTCTCCTCCTCATAGCGGCTAAATTCTACCTAGCTACCTAGCTAGTCCACAAATCCTGCCATCACCGGGACTCGAATCCTAGCTCCTCGTGGTTAGAGGCATTGTAGAGACATCAATTGACACCGAGAGCAACCTAAGCTCTAAAAAGTATGCACTACACTTTCGGGACTAATGACCTTAGCAGTTATGCGCTCGGAAACAACCAATCAATCCTCAGCCATCCAACATAGGCTTTCTCCAACGCCATCTCTTCCTCATCGTCACCACTCTCTGCTACCACCGGCGCTCCGTGCTTCCCCGCCGTTGTCTGAGGAGTGGTAGGGTGGCGTTGACGGAGAAGGCGAGATGGTGGGGCGATGGTGATGGCAGAAGACGGAGAAAGGAGGGGGAAGTGGAGGAGCGGTTGGCGACGGGAAAGGCGGAGGCGGGGGAGGCTGCTGTGACGTCGGTGGGCGGAAGGGCTGGGGCGTCATGACAAAAACGACCAGAGCAACGGAGGTGAGGACGCTGGAGGCGCCGGAAGCAAACGCTGTGAAGATGAGGGAAGAGACGGTGGCGACGGCAAAGCCACGGTCACAGGGAAGCCAAACGACGATAAGCGAGAGCTGTGAGTGCCGTTAAGGGAGGATGGCGTTTAGGGAGTCAACAGCAGCTAAGAGCTCGTAAATTGTGTCAGTGGTTCAGGTGAATTAGAAAAAAATATAAAGAAATGAAAGAAGACACGAAGTTTCCTAGAAATAAACAAAGTAAAGTAGTGCTAGGAACGATACAGTGACATTATACGCATAAAGTTTAAGAGTATCCAAATTACTTGAATTGCGCCTAACTGATAGGATGAGTACATGGTTCTAAGTGTCATGCACGAATATCTCGGGATTGAATTGAAATTTTGGTGGCAGTCATATAAATCATATATTGAGATAAATGTGGAAAAATTCACATTACTGAAATAATTTGCACAAACGCCAAGCAGTAGCGTATTTATCTAAAGTTACCTCTCTGATGGATTATTTTTTTACTAGGGTCACGTATTTAAAATATAAACTGCGTGAAATGAAAATGTGGCACGACCGAAAATAAACCAATACAGTCTTTAAGACAGTACAGTCTTTATGCCAAACTTCAGCCTACGATATAACTTTTTAAATCCTGCTATTCATTAGAGATGGTCTCTCCAAAGTCTCGCAGCCGCATAAAAAAGACCGCATGGTACGGCACAAGCGAAAAACCTCGTCAAATGTGAATACACACTAATCTACATAACTTATAATTAATCAATTATTGTGAATCGTAGTCAATACGTATTTTCTCTTTTTATACTTCGCTAGATTAAGATGGAAAGTTGATAGTGGAAGAATATAATGAACGGTATTTCTATAATTTACTTAACAAGATAAAAAGAAAAATGGGTAAATACGAAGAGGGGATAGAGGAGGAAATAAGAATAGCAGCAGTTAAAGAAGGGCAGCGACCGCAAGAATTCGCCAGTGGTGGCTCCCATAAGCAGTGGCTGAAGTGGCGGCGAGCGAACGCATTCATAGCGGCCGGCGGCAATCGCGTCGCCGCGATATTCCCAGCTCTGGCGGCAGCCCACGCTCCCCACGGCGTGAGCCCACCCTGTCCCCGAACGCCACCCCTCGCTACCCCCACTGTCCTTCTTTCGCCGCCCGCGCTTGCCTCGCCCTTGCCTCCGTCTCTCTTGCCAGCGACATGCCCCCTTCCTCCGTCCCCGCCTCCATCTCCCGCACAATCCGCACCTCCATTGCCCTTTCCATCAACACCGCTATCGCTGACTCCAAATCTGAGCCAGTGTCGACCACAATTCCCACCTCAAGAACCGTCCGCGCCTCAGCTGCATGCCGGCGCAGGACTCTCACAAACGGGCCACGGACCACGCGCGACCTTTCCTTCCCCTTCCTTGTACTATCCTTACCCCTTACACCCACTTACATTAACATGCACTACACTACCGCACATGCCGGGAGAGCGGTCGGGAGCTGAGAGCTTGCCCTGGCTGGGGCGGTCGCCGGTGGTGGGAGATATCTGGTTAGGGAAAACGCAGATAGCCGACGGTAGATTTTCGCCGGATCTCGCCATTCAGTGAGTAAAAACCACCGCCACCTTCCGATGAAAAAGATATGATCTAGACTTACGGTACTAACGACATTAGCCGCTGACGGGTCCGGAATCACTAACAATCATCCACCTCAGATTCTGCCTCCTCCAGCCTTCTCACATTCACCAATGTCCTCAATTTCAGCAACGTCCCCGCATCTGCCACCGACGACTCCTCCACAATCATCCCCTCCACAACAATCCTCGCCTCTATCATCGTTCCCCCTGCATCACCGTCCCCGCCTCCCCAACCCTCCTCTGTTCCATCAAAATCCCCAACTTCACAACCGTCCCCGCTTCCCTGCTCCCAACTCCAACACCGCATCTGCTGCCTCCTCCCACGTCGCCTTCACTACCGTCCCCGCCTTCACCAGTGTCGTCGCGTCCACAACCGATCTCGCTGTTACCACTGTTCCCTTCCCCACTATCGCCTCCGTTTTCACAATTGCCCCTGCCTGCGACACCGTCGTCATCGTCCCTTGCTTTACCATTCCTCTTCCTCCACCTCCATCGACCCCGCCTCCACCACTATCCCCGCCTCCACCACCTTCCCCTCCTCCAATACAGTTTCCACCTCCCGCACCACCCTCACCCACATCTACAAACTCCACCACCACATATCCGCTCTTCCCTTCTTTGTTCCCGCTCCTTCCCGCCCTACCCTACCCCGCCCTCTCCCTTCCATCCCTTCCCCGCCCTGACCTGCCCAGCTCTGTCCCGCCCCACCCCGCCATGCTCCGCTCTGCCCCTCTCCGCTCCATCCCGCTCCTCCACGCCCTGCTCCTCCTCGCCCCTCCCTGCCCCGGTCTGGTCCGCTCCGCCCCGCCCCACGCCCCACCCCGGCACCTCGTAATCCGAGTTTCTTTATAATCCGCCCTTTACAGCGGCTGTTAATGTCTTAACGTGACCGCGCAGCGCCGCTCCACCGCGGCGCGAAGCCGGGCGAATAAAGCGCAGATTGCGGCCGGCGAATGAGCCTCCACAGCCGCTCACCCGCTCGCTCGCCCGCTCACATCGCACGCGGCCCGGACGCAAAAATAGCCCCGGCCGCCACACGGGCTGATGAGGTTGACCCAGCGCCGCCGCCACCAGCTCAGGAATGCAATTCTAAACTGACGCGCGTTGGAATTTCTGACAGAGTGTGTGCTGGTTTTCCCTATGTACTGTCGTTGTGAGAGCACAGTGGGTTTGTGTTTCCAGACTCTTTCTCCAGAAGTATGAATGCCTTCATTGTATAATTTCACTCAATTTTCAAGTGTTTTATTATTTTTTTTAATTTTTTCAATTTTCGGAACTTTCTAAATGCCAATCCTGGTAAAAAGCTTTTAATTTTTTTCGTTAATTTAAGGTCGCATCAACATCTACGTCATTAGCGACCGCTATTGGGTTTAACGTTATGGTAACTGTGCAGATGACATGATATGGTGATGATAGGGGGTGGAAGGACGAACACAAATACAAGGCCACCGGGGCGGGACTCGAACCCGCGATTCCTTGGTCCGAGATCGCTTTGACACTCCTGGCTTAGCGATCTCGGCCACCGGAGATCGATGCTTCTAATCTGTTCTTTTATGAACATAAAAATTGAATATAAACTTCTATTTGCAGAAATACACAACATTTAATGTCTTCTCTCAGATTTTTCTGTCTATGTGATTTTGTTTCCTACTTTCGCGCAACTTTTTAAAAGATTTTCTCTCCCATAGTCATGAGTACACATATGGAGATTTTTAGTTTGGATTCTTGATATTATATTACTTCAAAACTTCTATCGTATATTCTTTCCAAAATTCCACGTATTTGATAACTCGTTAACGTAGACTTGTTGTAATGAGTTTCTGTCATCGATCAAACCAGTTACAAATTCTAGCACGTAACAACTGTTCTGAAAAATTATGCTCTGGATTTGGAGGATCTTTCCTTTAAACTGATGGAATGTAGATTCGAAAAGAAAATTCATTTTAACAAAATCTTTAATTATTGTTTATTTGAATATTCTGTAATCGATGGGAATATAAAAATATAATCTACTTTTACCCTTTTCGAAGCCCAGTTGGGTAAATTTTTTTCAAGTTGCATCAAACTGTTTCTTTGCAATAAAATAAAATAATCTCTTTTCCTATAATTTAAAAAGCCTGTATGAAATTCTATCCTCTCACATCCGATTAATTCAAGTATTCGCTTTCAAACCACACACTCTGAAATTGACAATTTCGGATTAATATGTTGATATTCACATGATCCGATGATCATTGAAAATGCACATCCTTATGATAATGAATTTACAGGGAATATTGATCTTCTGCACAAGCTTGTTTTAGTGTCGATCCCGTGGCGATGCTTTTGCCGTCGACTAACTTCCTTCGCATACAATTACAGCTTATTTTCATTGTGGTAAATGCAGGAGTTGTATAACATGAAGTACAAGTTATATTAAGTAAGCAAATAACAACTTTCTATAAAGTGTTTTGGAGTTGGTGACAAATAGAAACTTTCTTATATTTAAGAATAAAAAAGTTCGTTGTCTTCAAAACCGTATGAACTATTTTCATAAAATTTGCAAAGTAATTTATATTTTTTGAATGTTTTAAATAATTTCGTATATTTTCTACAACAGTCATTTTTTGACTTACTCGATTTCATTCACTTAAGAACTCTCTAGCAGGATGGTATTATCGCTTAAATATTTTAAAAATATTTGGTAAATCAAGCAATTGTTTTATCATTACGTCTTTATTTTTCTCCGTCTTCTTTTAAATTCCCGTTCTTAAGTCATTATTTTCTCGCATTCTTTCTCTCTACTTTTGGTTAATTTAAAAGTCGCATGAAGTAAAAGGTAATTAGTGACCACAATCGTCAGCAACTGGTTACAAACAAAATAGGAACGACAAAATTCAAGTGAGTAATTACTATATTATTTTATCTTTCAACAGAACAGGTTTCTTAATCTATTATTGATAAAGTTAATTTCTATTAAAAATTGATAAATTTTCTAATGCAATTTTGTTTATAAGTATTTCAGAGAGTATGATTTAAAGCGTGCTTTTGAGAAATGCTTGTTGTTCTAAATGAGTCAGAACAAATGTGGGATGTAACGAGAACAGATTTTCAGGGGATCACAATAATTTTTGCTTTTCGTTTGTCAATAAATTTTAATGTTTAAGCTAATAGAGTCCGATTTTGTTTCCGTTCTGTTATTTGTGACTTCTTTGTTTCGTTTTGTTTATCTCTTTCTCTGTCTCTTTCTCTCTCTGTTTCTTCCTCTCTGTCTCTCTCTTTCTCTGCCTCTTCTTCTCTCCGTTTCTTTCTTTCTCTGTCTCTCTGACTCTCTCTCTGACTCTTTCTCTCTCTGACTCTTTCTCTCTCTGACTCTTTCTCTCTCTGACTCTTTCTCTCTCTGACTCTTTCTCTCTCTCTCTCTCTCTCTCTCTCTCTCTCTGTCGTTTCGATCCTCTTTCTGCAGCTCTCCGTACTAGGGCGTGCGTACGTGCGGGTGCCGGAGGGGCCTCGAGGGGACACCGCAGGCGGGCGCGACGTATTCCGCCCCCCCTCCCCTCCCCTCCCCATCCTCCACACCCCCTCCCCCGTCGGTTATAAACCTTCCGCTCCGAATTACCTCCGTTATGCGCCGCAGGATAAAATATGCCGAAGCCGTGAGATACGACCGCCGCCCCTGCCGCAGGGAAGCTACCTGAAAACCCAGCCGCCGCGATCCAGCAGAGGGCGGGCGGGCGAAATTGATTTGAAGTATTAATGAGAAGCCTTCAAAACTTTTTGTTTTAATAATATCTATTGACATTGCCAATGTGTCGGTTAAACTGTGTAATGCGAATGTGTACGTTCAACTATGCGGTCTTGGGTAGCTCATTTGTCAGTGTGCTCGCTTTCTATCTAGCGACCCTGGGTTCGATTCTCAATCGGGCGAGATTATAGTTATTCCAATGTCCCAGTATCTGTTGCTGTGTGAGGATGAGAAAGCTCACTTCTCAGGTAGAGAAGACCATAGGCAGGTAGAGATGTCTATATTGTAACCACACGTACCCCTTAACCCATGGCATCGAAGCCGAGACACTGCTGGTAGGCCTTGTCCCGTTACGGGCTGTCCCGCCAAGTACAGTACAGAGATTGACCTGTAAAATGTCTCCACGATGATGTCGAGTTTGTGTGTGATATTTTATGCAATTTATTACCATTAACACCATTTAATTATTGATTGTAATTGTACTACTCCAGTTTCATTAAGAGAAATGTTTATTCTGCACACGAGTAGGATTCTATGCGGTTGTTAGCTGCTTCCCGCCACGGAAATGGGATATTCAGCACTCTAAATGGCGCTGCTGGTCACATTATTATTATTTTTCTACAGAACGTACATACAATCACAATATTTTGAAAATATTACTAACTACAAATAAAATTGCAAATTTTGCAACAAAAAATACAAAAGTTATATAATTACGAAAGGTATACAATTACAAAAATTACAAATACCAATACAATTACAAAATTTTCGTTGGAACGAAGATGTTATATAATTCTTCAAGTAACTTGTTTTTCTATTCTGTAATGATTTCATTATTCTTAGGCATTCCCAAAACAATTGTGGACAAAAGAGTAAATATTTAGGATCTATAGTCTATGAAGTAAACAACATGTATTATGAATCGATGAACAAGACAAAAGAACAGCGCGCCGCAGAAGGTGTATTTCGATCATTCTGGAGAATTTTAAGGGGTTCAATAAATTCGGAAAGAAATTTTGACTATCCAGTTAGTTGAAGAAGAATTAAATGAACGCTGTAATTTTTGTCGAAAAAGCCCAGTCGAACATGTTAAATAGCATAACTTGAATTATCAAGATTTCGCGAAGAAATGCTAATTAAACAACGAGAGGCGGCGGGAATCGTCGTAATATGAATTTAGCAAAATTTATAAATGGTTTAGAGAGTTTATAAAAACATTGAACGTCCTAAATAAATAAATATTACAAACTAATAATACCAGAAAACAAGCGACGAATTACTGCTGTGGAATGTCGACAGAAAAATTAGCATTTTCGACGTGAAATAAATAGAAAACAGCCATCTTGACAAGAAAATCTTAAAATTGGGGAAAAGCTGAAACGAATAAACACGAAAACAAGTCAAAACGAGGAATATGGGACATTTTAAAAAAATTTATGGAAACAACAATGAAAAAAGCGAAATGGAATTTCGCCGGCATTTTTCATAATCCGAGTTAACATGTTAATCGACATGATTTTTGACTTCACTTCGGTCTAGTCAGCGGTTGAAAGGACATGGTTTCCACGCTTGCCGTATTCATGATTTTAAATTCTTTCGGACTTAGACATTTTTTGGGCGGCGGATAGAAAGTGAATAATGGACATATAACTGCAGACATTGTTAATGCAGTAAACATTTTAAAGAGAGAAGAAGTATTATTTTCTGTAGTGAATTTGTGGCGCAAGGTGTTTGGACTATTTTATGGAATTCCTGGGGAGAAATATTTGAAGAGAACCGGCCCGTGCACGATTGGAACGTGCGAGGACATCGAATGCGTGCGAGTGAGTGCGCATAGGACCACCGAACCGGCAACGGCGCTGTTTTCGACGATGCAGAAAAAAGGAAAGTGATGCATTCGCGAATTAATCAACAAAAAAAAATCAGATCTGAACTTGCGCATATTCAAGACGTAAATAAACGTTCATGAGAATCTTAAAAATTTACGAAATTTTTATAGGCGGAATTAATGTAATATAATAATTTGTCAGCTAGGATCTAGTATTTGTTAGTTTTTCATTTTTCATTGTTGCCTTGGAAGTACGTGCGTACATAGTTTTGGTAATAACATTGATTTGTTTTGAAGAAAGGAATTCCTAAATATTAGTAAATTGCAAAACGGCTAATTAATGGCCATTTCGTGTTGTAATTAATTGTGATTCATGCAATTGGGCAATGGCATTTTAAACAATCATAACAATATTGCCAAGCATAAGTAAATGTTTACGCGCTGTGCATTGTCGCCGAAAGAAACAAATAGAAAAGGAATTAAAATTCTTGCTTTCCTGTTTGAAAATATATGTTTTATTTCAGTATTTAGTAGCCCTGTGCACGCTGCTTTGTTAAACGTTGTTTACAGGTAATTCCCGTACGGGGCCATCCACGACCTACGACCCAAACAAATTTTATGCAACGCCATTAAATAATAATATTGATAAATTGAGTAGTGGTAAGAGAGGTACAGTTGCATTGGCACCAGAGTAAAGAGCAAGTAGGAGAGGGGAAATAAATAAGTGAAATAGAGGGAAGACCTGTTGCAATTCATTCTTTGGCTTCCTAACTAACGTATGCGTGGTAATACATTTTTACCACAGCCCTGGGTACATGAATGCCTTTTGTTACTGAATAGTCTGTCTTCTAATTATCATCGGCTTTAGAGTCGTTGATGATGGGGTTAAGGCCTGTGACATTATTAGGTAATTTCATGTCAGATTTTCATTTCTGGACTACCCTTCTGAGCTGTGCAATATTTTGGTTGACGTACTGCTCTCTGTTCTGAGATGTATGATCTCTAATTGTAATTGTCAACAACCGCATTAGAGTCCCATGTACCATTCTTGTTTTGAACCGATGTATTTTTCCTAATTCAAGTTTAGGATTATTTTTGCCTGTTTTAACTGCCATTAAACAGTTATTCTTTACACTGCCTTTCTTGTGGCAACTCTCCTTTTCTGTTTGACGTATTTGGCTCTACGAAAGAACTGAAACAATTATTAATATATACATTGTCCACATTCAAATGATGTCGCTTAGATTTCACCAAAACTTGCACAATCTAAAAACCACTTGTATGATGAAGGAAAAGAACCACTTACGATCTCCAATCACTATTATTGCCTCCTCAAAGCCTCCTCTCACCTTTGATTCTCTTACGCTGAATCATCAGATTTTGTCTTGGGTCAATCCGAAGTAACGCAAAGATAAATAATGTTTCTGCTCTCATTTTATCATCGTTTCCCGTTTTATCTCATGCTCTTTCACTTCTTTCCCTATCTTTCTGATTATATTTACTCTTTCCTCGCTTTTTACTCTTCCTTTTTAACACTTTCTCTCTCTCTTTCTCTCCAAAACACAGTGGCATTACACTTTCGTTGTGCATTATTCACTCCATTTTTTAAATATTCCCTATCCTCCATCACTTCTGCCAAACATTTCAACAATTTTATTTACTTCTCGAAAATTAAAATTAATTTACAGACACTAAGAAAATTGTAATACTCTAAAAATAATTTATTTCACAACACTACACAATATTTTTTTGTTATTTAAGGTTGTATCAACATCTAGGCCAGGGGCCCTCAAACTACTGCCCGCGGGCCACATGCGGCCCGCCGAGGACATTTATACGGCCCGCCGGGTTTTTATGGTTTAAAGATTTTTTTTCTTAAAATCCGCACATTTTTTATTATATATTAGTGTGTCTAGGGATGGCAAAAAAATCGATGGTTTTAAACCAACGATGTTTTCCACCAGAAACATCGATATTTTGCATTCGATATTTTCTTCACATCGATATTTTGTTGCCAAAACATCGGTGTTTTTTTAAAAATTGTTTTTAATAAAGCAATATCTATAATTTGCGTTATTCTCTTTATCACGTTGTACATTTCGCCAGCGCAATCTGAGGAGGTTTGGGATCTGCTCGCGTTATATAATAATTAAGAAATGCGCACAAGAGTGCATGGAGTTTACAGTTCAGTCTTCGGAGCTGAGCTCGGTAATTGTTTTGTTGTTTTCCTTGCATGAAATAACATGATACTTGGTACAATTTTCGTTACACAGTTTGCACACGCATAGATCACTGCGGTGTGATACGTGGTTGTCTTGCAGAGTTTATGGTGGAATCCATGCACCGCTAATCTGTTTACTACACTTCTCATTTCCTTGTTTGGTTTTGTCCAACTCCTGTCAATCATGGCACTCGTGCAGTAGAAAAGTTCTTCCACCTCTTCTCTCTTCTGTTGTCTTTCAGCTAGCGGTCTTTGGATGCTGTGGTAGATGGTACCATCTGCTTGCATTATGACTGTATGTTATCGGTAGGCCTGTCATTGCCTGAAGCGATAGTAGTGTTAGAAATGGCCCTCAGACGTTTTGACAGGTCGTGAATCTGACCTACTCCACTCAGTCCAGGGAAGTCCCACAGTAACTTGTGACCAACCATTGCTTTCCAAACTGGCACGTCTTTCACCAAATATTTATAAATAAAATTGTTTTATATGTACGACAAAACTTGTAATTGTTCAACATTTATCATAAAATGTTTGAGTTTTTCATTTTTTCGTTTTAGTAGTACTTACAGCGCTATTAGAGCAATGAAGTGCTGGCAACACTGTCTTTCTCAAATATTCATTTGTTCATTGTGGTGCGCGAGCGTGAGTGCTACACACAACACACGATTCATTGAGAGGAATTTTGTGAACTTGAATTGCTAATTTCAGTTGTCGGGTAGGTAAGTCAATAATTTATATTTCATAGTGTTTGTAATTATTAGACCGCGGAATATCATGCAATTGCATATTTTTCGTGACTGCGCATATCGAAAGGCCTGTCTTCACGATGGAATATGTCACGGTACCTCGAGTCCTTCTCAGTCATACCGCTAGATATCGAATGATCGCGACCGTATCAAGCAGTGCTTGCGACCATGCGACATCTAGCGGCAGGACCTAGAAAGACGTGAAATGCCGTGTGATCGGCCAAAGGGGCTTGAGAGGCAGAGTTAGAAAAATCGCACTATATAATCCGTCCCTCCGACGGCCTGAAGGACAGTGAACTGGCCCTCCGTTTAAAAAGTTTGAGGACCCCTGATCTAGGCCATTAGCGACCCCTTTTGGGATTAACTTTATGGTAATTGTGAAGATGACATGATATGGCGATGATGGGGGGTGAAAGGATGAAAACGCAAATAAAACCATGCCCGAAGCTGGACTCGAACCCCGGCGACCCTATGGTCCGAGATCGTTACGACACTATTGCCTTAACAATCACGGCAACCGGGGGTTGGCTACACAATATTATTGAAATATTTTAAATGATTCTTCTTCTATTTCACTTCAATCCAAACACTAATTTTAATTATTAATTACGGATTTACATGTAAGCATGTATTTTACTAATAATACGTATGCATTTTATAAATACTTCCTTCCATTTCAATAATAATTTCAATTAACGCAAATGTACCTTGCGCATTAAATTGCTTCATTATTTCTATTATTCAGAATTTTAAATAAAATTTAAGCAAATGGTGGGATTCAATATTTGTATGACAGGGAACGAAGTTAAACTCCACGCAGTTTAAAATTAAATACATAATCAAATGTCTGCTCCCTTATACAGTATGATTAATTCATCACACAAACGTGCAGGAAAAAGCAACATCTAACAGTTAAGAAAACTAATATAAAAATATTTAATTTTAATTAACGATACATTATTTTGCTAAGAGCGAACTTTATCTAATTAAAATGTATACATTATTTTTACACATAGTTGGGACCCATGCGTCTAAGCACGTGTTACACCAGCTTCATTTATTTCAATTCCTAAAAATGACATACGTGGCTTCAAAAACTGACAAGAACCTGGAGGTGCTCAAACATATTCCAGAAGATGTTACAGAACGTTCAGTATTAACACTCTGACTGACAGACCTAAATTGACATTTTCTTGTGCCAAGTCAGTGTTGTGTGTCAAATGTACACACGCGGACCAAAAGTTGGCTATCTTTATACACGTGGTCAGGTGCAATTAATGCCGTGTGCATGTTTGATACACATGTCATCCAAAGTATTAAGAATCAAGCTATAGAAATCTACATGATCCATGTCAGATTCAAAGAGAAGAGTGGGGCAAAATGGGCTGATAGGGGAACAGAAACAGCATAAAATAAAGAAGAAGGAAAGGGATAAAAGAAAAGAAGAATCAGAAAGTTGAGAAGAATCAGAAAGTATGTAGTGCCTTGTTAGGAAACTTTTATTCGAAGAGAGTCATTTCATTTGTGAAAAAGAAAAATCATTAAGTTTATTTGTCTGTGGTAGATTAGTCATAGGTCAAAGTGTGAATGTAGGGACTTATATTGAAAATTTCGGCACAAATCAGTCGGCGATTAAATGTTCTAATATGATTTCTACTTGTTGCTATTGAAGTAATAGTATTGAAAGGAAGGGTGTTATGCCAGATGCAAACTTTAAATATGAAGTTGTGTTAAGTGTCAGTCTTCAGAAAACGTGGGCGGCAAGGTCACTCTGGACGTATGGCGGACGCACGTTGTTACAAAATTTTAACTACCTATAAAACACAAAATTGAACACTGTGCTTTTGAACATTTTCTCCTCTTATTCTAATTTATATTTTAGCAGAATAAGCCAGTAGGCACAACAAATTAGTCAAGGATTGACAAATGAATCTACGCTTGAGAATATGTGGCCGTTAGATTACAGTGTATAAGACATTTATCTGTTTTGAAATTCTCATGGGCTCTTGTTCTGTACGTTTTTGATTTTTTGAGTGCCTGTTTCTGGCCTGTGCTCGACCTACGTTTCTCCTTATTTTACACCCAAACAGCAAGAAAATATCAAATCACTCCAAAGGGAAAGATTTCCATCGTTTAAAGGATTACTACATAACATTAAATTGCGTGAGCCCTGATACGAATTATTTTTATTTCTTTTCATCAAACCACTAGAGTTTTTGTAATTATCGGAAAGAAATGAAGTTAAGTAAAGAAGAATATAAAGAATTAAAAAAAAGCATACTAATAAATATCACAAATACAACGAGATAGTTGCATTATACATATTACGTAAATAAATGATGAAAAATATGTGATTAGCAACAATTCCATTTCAGCAACGTGGACTGTTCTGCGTTTGAAAAGTAGCTCCCCCACCCATTACAAAGCGCACGCTTCCTTTCCAGCAGGGCATTCGCCGCAGGGCGCTCCGCGAACGCGCTTGTCCGCCCGCGTCGGAAATCGATGCTTCCACTTTCAGCTGCAGCAGCAACGGCAAACCGCACGTCATAATACGCAAAATTAATTAATTTGCGAGTGTCTGCTCGCGAAATCAACAGGCTTTTTTTGCCCAGCGCGGCGCTAAGCGAGTAACACGCTGTCGAATGCGGTGCGCACCTGAATTCTAAATGCGCATGTCGGATGACACTTTTCGGATGCCGTGCGACACTCGCGACGTTGTCGCTTTGGAAGGCGTTGGTGCGAGGCGGTACTCGCGGACACGATAGTGGGGTTTGAGGGGGTGGGCGGGGTTTGGCCCGCTCGGGTCATACTGTCTTTGCCCCGCGGGCACAAGTGTGTGTGTGTGTGTGTGTGTGTGTGCGTGTGCGTGTGCGTGTGCGTGTGCGTGTGCGTGTGCGTGTGCTTGTGCTTGTGCTTGTGCTTGTGCTTGTGCTTGTGCTTGTGCTTGTGCTTGTGCTTGTGCTTGTGCTTGTGCTTGTGCGTGTGCTTGTGCGTGTGCGTGTGCGTGTGCGTGTGCTTGTGCGTGTGCGTGTGCGTGTGCGTGTGAGTGTGTGTGTTTGTGTGTCAGGGCGCGAGGATAAGGCAAGGAAAATGAGACTATCGGCGACTGCCTCACTGAGCCTCCGACAATTAATTGATCTACTACACGATTGTCCAATTGGTGGTCCGCGGTGTCATTTATTGTAGTCAACGAAAGATTTTAAGTAAAAAGCCATATTCATTCATGACGAGTGAGAATATTGTGCGTCTAGCGCGCGCGCCCTGCCGGGGTCAGCACACTCTTTAATGTAAAATAAGAATAGATTCAACGCACAATACTTTTTTTTTTTCAAAAGTTTAGTTGGTACCAAAACAAAAAAGATTGCCAAACCTACTTTTCTACTAAGTCGCCAAGTTTGACAACACATTTCTGTCAGTGTGTTACTAGTTTGAATATGCCCCGCTCGTAGAAAAGACTCATTTCTAGTAATTTCAGAAATTCAAAATCATCCTAATGTGTGACATGGTATGGCCTGATATCACGAATGGTTCCATCTTTCCCCCCCCCCCAGTTCAGACAAGCCAGGCAAATTGACGAGGCCAACTATGAGAGGAAGCCAGGAGAGAAAATGCAATGAAAATGTGGCCCACATCCACAATAAAGGTTTAAGTTGTGGCTAAAATAAAATTTAAAAAAATTAAAAAATAAAATAAAAAGAAAAAAAGAAAAAATACATTTCTAAGAACCATCACCCAAGCCCCCTGGTTTATTTCCAATAAGCAGTTACACCACGAATTTAACCTTAATCCCATCGCACACCACATAGCATTCCTGGCCAATAACTTCTATTCCAACCTAACCCTCATCAACCAAGATAAACACATCAGCATAGGTAAATATAATGAAACCCCAACAAGAATAAAAAATAGATATCCTATCCACTCATTCCTAAACATTTTTGCAAATATTAATGCTTCTTAGAGGTGCTCGGTGAGTCCCCTCGTCAATTGTAGTGATCATTACATTTAGTTTATAGTATTAGATGTAAGTGAACAAGCAAATGGAGAGTTGTAAAAACTGAACTTTTGTATAATAATCCTATATAAAATAAATTTTAAAAAAAAGTTGTGGCTCTTGAGACCTTGCAATTTCCACGCCCCTGATCTAGCACTACCGAGTTCCCACGAGGCACGCATTACCACGCCGCCGCGAACATCTCTTGGAAGATGCAGCCCGCTCGGCTCAGCCGCAGCGAACACCCGCGTGGGTTATGCCATGCCCAAGAACATGGATCGATTGATTGTTAGTGATTCCGGGCGCGTCAACTACTCAGATTATTGGTCCTGTAAATGTAGTATATGTTTTGACGCGGGAGGCGTCGGCGTCGGCGGTGTTCTCCCGCTTAATGGCGCGATGCGGAGCCGACGAGCGGGTTTCCCCTAACCGGGTGTATGCAACCAGCGGTGCACCGACCCAGACGGGACAAGCTCTAAGCCCCTGACCGGTCTCCCGGTATATGTGGTAGTGTAGTGTGTGTTAATGCGTGAGCAAGTAAGGGGTGAGGATAGGACAAGAAAAAGGAAAGAAATATCGCTCGCGGTCCATGACCCGTTAGTTAGAGTACTGCTCCTGTATTTTCCTGGTAGTGATCGGAGAGACCACGGAAAACTACCGATCAACCGGCCGCTAGAATTCTCCCCAAGACAGACTGAACTCAATCTAGCTGTGTAGTCAGTGTCGAAAATCCTGTCACCGTCTGGACTCGAACTCCAGGACCTCCCGATCAGAAGCACTGCATTTACGTCAGTTGATGCCCGGAACCATCTCTCCCGGTCCGACGCACATGGAGCTGCCATTCGTCCGAAGACAGCCAACGCAACTCTCCAAGATGCGTCCTCCCATCAACATTCGCGAGTCACGTGGTCATCTACGCTCCCCTCCCCTGGCTCAGCTGCCACTGTGCGAAATTGAGATCCACTGGACCTTTGGCTTTCGTAAAGGGCACGAATGTGAAGCCTTTGACCTCCGTTCATTTTGCACTCGCCTCCGGCTATTACCGTCCCTATTTTTTGGCACTTCAGAAATTCTCTACTTCGGAATATGGTTGCGTAGGCTTCCGCGTCCGGTGTCTGTATTGTCTAGGTTATCCAGGACAAGACACGTCTCGTTCGTATTGGCTGACGTTTCGGCCAACTGTTGTGGCCTTCCTCAGACGCGCCTCAGGCACGCGTCGTGGCACCATGGCATGCCACGAGCTTCCCAGCGCAACTAGCGTCGGGAAAGGCAACTATTAGAAACCCCGTCGTTTTACATTAGGGATGGCGTTGCCTCTGGTGGCGGGGTAATGAACTGCGTGGAGGAGCAATGTCGTCGTGGCACTCGTGCCACGGACTCCCGCTCGTGGCATCGACCTTGACAACACTGGCCTGGACAATACTGTACTTGGGAAGTTCCCAGCTTCTAAATATAGCTTTTGCTTATACCACGGCTTCGTTCCTGTCTGTTCCCGCTCCCCTTGCCTTGCCCCACGACGCCACACCACCTAAGTAGTGTCGGAAATCCTGCCTTAGTTGGGATTCCAACCCTAGGACCTCCCGGTCAGAGCCACTGTAGTGGTATCAATTGGCGCTCTGAGCCACCTCACCCGGTCCAAGACTTTTCTGAGCCTGAAGAATGAGTAATTCGGGTTCAGTCTACGACCCAATTTTGAGAATGAGAATGGAACAGGGGCGAAAAGACTTTCTCGTGGGGATTCGATGTTATTAGTATTGCTCCTGCATTCGCCTGGAATTTTTCGGAGGAAGCAACGAAAAATAACCAATATATATGACATCTAGAATTTTCAATTTTCAAGTAACCGGCCTGTATCGTGTTCAATGGCGTTAAATATGTGTGTCCATAATCCGGTGTAGATCGTGGACATCCCGATCTACTAAGCTTTAACTGCATACTCACAGTTACATACTATATTTCAATGCTTCTTCAATAAATCGATTTTTTGTTGACTTTTGTAGAAATATTTTGCTTAATGGTTTATGAAAAGTATAGTTTGGCTTCTTCACGGAATATTTCATACTTACCCTTCAAATTATCACATTATCTCCCGTGATGTCGAGTTCAGTAATTAGTTGAGTGGATCTACACTAATATAACCGGCACGCGATACAAATAAACTAATATGAAACAAAACTTCACCGAACGTGCATCCTGTATAAAAATAACCAAGTGTTTTTTCTATCTAATTAGTGAGATGAACAAAGCGAATATAAAGAATTCCAGGCCAGCGACGAGAAAATGATCAGAGAAATGCTTCGTATCCAGCGAGCGGAGTAATTCCTCTGAGTCTTGATTCGGGCAGCGAACGGTCGCTCAAGGCCGCTGTAAAAGGCAGCCCCCCTCCCTTCCCCCCTCACTTCCTCTCACTTCCCTACTGTGCCCCTTCCCTCCCCATTGCCGCCGCCCGCATAGCCTGTCTCGTAAAAAGACACCGCTTATGCATGAGCAAACTATGAATTTTAGGAAATAATCTGGGGCTTCATAAATCTAGGTAAAAAGAAATCCACCCTCGAGGAGGTTGATGTTTCAAGGGGAAGTGTTAGTTGAGCCGCGAACCTCAGTGTGGCGTAGAAAAGCATGTTCCAAACTTAATTCAAATTAATATTAATACTGTACTAAGTGTTATATATTATTTTATGCACTATTGTTACTAACATTATAATTATTAATAATTAGTCATTCTGAGCCATTATTATTAACAAGGCGTGCAGACAGGAGGATCAACTTATCACCAATCATCATTTCATCTTCTTTCATAGTAACGTTCATCAGCTAACGAAATTGTCAATATTTTGATATAGATCTTTTTTTAAATTACAAACTGTTTTTGTATGTTTTGAATATTGTTTTGAACTAGGAAAAATAAAAATGTACTGCATCAATAACTTACTCTGTGTGTATTATATATGGTTGGGCTTAAGGGATGTCGTGGATCACCAAATTAATCTAATTTATTTATTTACTTCCCTCTCTACTCGATATGTTTACAAACTCTTTGTTTAGTAACGACCATTATTTTCATTCATTCATCTGAAGGATTATGAGTTGTGATCATTGTCGGCCACAAATATACGTAATTGTTCTGCAACCATAAAACTATATTTTTGGAATACATTTTTATAACTCGGTTTAAAATTGCTTCAGAAAATATTTCAACATAGTTATTAGATTAAATAATTGAATATGGGAAAGAAAATCTTACAAGACATAAAGTGCTTAATGAAATGAAAGGAAGAAACGAAATACGATTAGCTTTTAATGGCCATTATCTCCCGAATATGGCATCATTCCCCTTTTGTAATACATTAATAGTTTTAAATATATCATTTCTTTCATTTTATAGTTACATGATTTACACATTTACCAATCTGGCGATAACATTTTTGCGCACAAAATCATTTTTTGTTATAAAACATTCTGAAAATTTTGTACTCTGCAAAGTTACTGCCTACACTGACTGTTGCAAACGTCACAAGAATTCTGGCGAGTAGTTTATCGGACATGCTCCTTTCAGTTTGGACCAACGTGGTCTCAAACTTTAGATTCTATGATCTTCCAAACAAATGCTTTATAGCCTCATAATCAGACCCGTCCGTCACCTGATTATTTCCCGCCCTTTTTATTTCTTTCTATATCCTTCTGAGACTTATCTCTCAAGTTTGGCGTAAACATTATACGTTGCTGCCGGAGCTCGACGAAACTTGTTGGCAGTTGCGGTTGGAGGAGGAGAGAGCGATGATGAGGGGAAAACGACTGCATAGGGTGTGGATGGTAGGGATGGAATGAGGGACACATGAGGACAGTGAGGGCGGTGTAGAGATGACTAGAGCTGTCGGGGCGGCAACGGCGACGGCGGGGGCGGGGGCGAGGGCGACGGCGAGGGCACGGGACGGCGAGGGCACGGGACGGTGAGGCACGGGACGGTGAGGGCACGTGACGGTGAGGAAGAGGAGACGGTGAGGAAGAGGAGACGGTGAGGAAGAGGAGACGGTGAGGAAGAGGGCGACGGCGACAATGAGGATGAGAACGAGAGTGACGATGAGGACGACAGTGTGGAGGGCAAGGGTGAAGGCGAGGCGTAGGCAACGATAACGGTGAGGACGAAGAGGGCGAGGGCTTACTACAGTAAGGGCGAGGGCAAGCATGAGGGAGAGGACGACGGTAAGGGCGAAAGCGACGGTGACGGCGCCGGCAACGGCAAGGCCATTCTGATTATTCCCTTTCTTCCCTTTACGACCGCGCTCCGCAAAAAATACCGCGGCGCCGCCTTTTTAAAGCGAACGCGCCGATCGGCGGCGGCGGCGCGGCGAGGCGCGGCGCGGCGCGGCGCGGCGCCTCACAAAGGCCGCCATCTTGCGCTCCGGTGGCGCGGCGCGCGGCGGCTGAATGAATCATCGGCGGCGCGGGAGCAGAGGGAGCCACGCGCGACGCCGCGGACAAAAGTGCTGCTTTGAATGGCCTCGCGCTCCGCAGCCAGCTCGCAGAAAGCGGCCTATCGCGAGGACAATGGGGAAGCAAAAACCTCGGTTAGGGGTGAAAGATTTAAAATTATGTTCGTGGAGAGAAGCTGTATGTGAAAATAAACTCAATATTTTTTAAAAATACTATTTCGTCATATTTAAATGTGATATATAGAAAACAAAATTTGTAGATTTATACACATATCTTGGTACCATATTTGATACATGTGGTGGTTGTCAATGTATTCAGAGTCATTATTATTTATTGTGATATTTTAAAAGTATTTTTGCATCAAATTAGAAACGAATGAATTATATTTTAAAAGTGATTTTTGGCATTCGTTATGGAAATGTCGCTGTTCTCTTTTCTGATTGAGATCACTGATATTTTGTAACTGACAGAGGTTAACATTAGGATTGTTGAGAGATTTCCTTGACATACGCTGTCCAATTTCCTTAATTAGTTTTTATTTCCAGATATTTTATTTTAATATGTTCGTTGATTATATTTTTGAATTTTATTCTTTTGGTAAGTTAATCTTTGAAAATGCTGGATTAGAATATAATAGGAGAGAAATGTTTTATTATGGTCTTTTCAGTATATCATAATATAAATATAAACTCATCATACTTTTTCAAGCGTGCTGTTGCGCAAATTTATTTAATGAAGCAAAAATAAAGGAAAATTTAATTGTTTATATTTCTTTAAAAGAGCCAGGAGAAGCCGGTTGCATTTTGAACTAACATATTATATATTTTCCAGAAGGCGGGTACGTAAATAAGTATTTTATAAAAACATACACGATAATACTAATATATTATATTTTTGAGTTGGATAAATAGTTCATTGATTCTAATGAAGACATCTTTGTAAAGATAGCGCTAATAGATAGATTGCTAATTGAAAATTAAATACACGTTTTAGAACATGACAGTCAAGGTTTTATGGCTACGATTTTATGAAAGTAAGACAACGTAAGAATAACTGAGGATGTATTTGCTTATACTATAATCTAAACAATTCAAAGAAAATATGAATGTTTAAACGCATAAAAATTAAGAAAAACGCCAACGAGCAGACATCGCAACGAAAATAGTTACTAAATCCCCGGTAAATCAGCGCATAGAGTGTATTTATTATTCCATGACCAAAGAGATCGTAGCGACGCCCATTGCCCGCGCCCGCAGCGCCCCAGTCGGCGGCGAGGCGCATCGCGCAGTCGGGTCACGCCGCCATTCCATTACCGTAATGCTTATTCACGCGGACGGACGTGCGCTTGCATTCGAACAAGAAATAAAAATAATTGTTCCCGGTTCATTTACCGGATTAGCCCGGAGAAAGACGGCGGAGGGCTTCGCCAAGTCCCGGCCCTTAGGAGGCAAACAGGGCGGGCGCCCGCGTTTTTGCTCATCCGCGAGAAAAAAAAATTGCGCGCTTGGCCGACGACGAAGAGGCAGACGTGTTTAAGTAGCGGCCTCAAAAACCTGTTTGTTTATAATCTGCTGCATAATGTGACAAAGAGATATGAGAGCTGTATCAACAAATGTGAATCCGGTAGTCGATAAACAGATGTAGTTACACGTCGCGTCAACGACACATAATAGACAAAAACCGTATGTGGTGCGTGTTATGTGGGAAAGCGAGTCAACATACGCAGTGCGAAGTCAACACCGATTTTGTTTAGGTTTTACAATCTGTGACATAATGTTTCAGTGTTACTGTTTTGATTGCAAATACAGAGAACCACTTTTTTCTTCTCAACTATTCAAAAGTTTTAAATTAAAATTAAATATTAAATACGAATTTAAAACAATTCATTCTCAGTATTCTTTTAACAGTATATTGTACTCATGGTTCAGTAATTTTAAAATGTTTCTTTGTTCCTCCCAAACATGTTTGTTTCTAATTTCTTTTTAATGCTAATTAAGTAATTAAATAAGTTTAAAAATTAAATTTCCTGTAATAAAAGAACCACAGTGTGAAACTAAACATACTTTTATGCAAAATTCATAACTATTGTCAATTGAGAATTATTACTTTTTATTCGAAATATATGAATACGCCCCATCCGGTGTAGTGCCAATTGTTGGTAGAATGACAATAGAAGAAATTCATTCTGGTGGGTGGTATGTTTCGTAGTGGTATGTATGGATGACTTTGGTCACGAAAAATTGCTGTTATCACATGCGTGAAGGAATTGAAGTAACTCGTAATTTTTCACTTTTTTATGTTAATTACGTCCACTAAAGAGCGACAAAATCATAATACTCCATTTTTAAATATATATTTTCAAATCGTAATATACAATTTTTTTTTTGTAAATTCGGAGGAGGATTCATAAAATTGGAGTATTTTTGCAGTAGACTAAAATATTGTATCACAAAATGAGTAGATAACATATCTGCTGGTAATATAAAAACGATTATTTTTGGTTTGTGCGAAAGTTAAATGTAAATATTAATACTCTTTGGTGCTCTCTGAATTCAATATGTTGTATAATGGTAGAAGATGTTCTATATTATTGTAGTAATTTATAAATGATCATGCAATTATGCCTATTATTGTAAAATAATTGATATTAAGGTTTAAGGGTCGCAATCTTCTTAACCAGCTATCTGACAATCTAGGAAAAGTCCTCCGCCCAGACAGTAAATCGCACATGAGAGTTTTCAACCCTGTGACATGAAAATGTCATGTTTGTTACGTTTCCTCCTTTTTAACCGTTGTTACGGATTTTTCTTAAAATAAGTGGGGCACAAACAGGTTATTTTAATTGCCTAATTTACTGAAAGAAATTTTCGCCAGATTTGTTTTGATATTTTTAAATTAAGTTATATTTGGAATATATCTGAACTCGACCTAGAAATATAAGTTTTTGTGGTAACTTAAAAAAAAGAACATAAATATTACTGCTTCAAAACATACCACACCATCCTGCAATGTACCCATACAACAGGGATTTAGAAATATACAATGTTTCCACAGATATGAAGTGAATTTACAATTAATCGCTTTACTGACAAAAAAATATTTAACTGCCGTTTCACCTGATATGTTTGACTTGCCAAACATAATGTTTTGTAATTGTTTGCATCGCGATATTGTGTGCATAAATTAACTTTGAAATGTAACGTCCAACGAATATTTAATAAATTGTCGTAGTTGTTCAGCCAAGCAACGTTTGGTTGTGTCACTTTCTGATTCAGTTCAATATCTGCATTTGATACAGTTGTGTTGTCTGTAGATTACTGAAGAGCAAACATAAAGAAGACTAATATTTCTGCCTCTAATAATTGGGTTAAACAACAAAAAATTGTGTCTGACAAGTGCATGGATGCCTGTCCTTGAATACAATCTATTTCGAACGCTGTAATTATTCAGCGATTCTGTATAATCGTTGGCCAAAAGGTGTATAATATGTCTAATAGTCCTACCAGCTAGTCAAAATGCTTAATTAATAACTTTATTTAGTCATTATTCAAATAGTTAATGCGGTTAATTCTCTTAAAAATATAACAGTATGTCTAGCAATTAAGAGTAATATCCAATGAGTCAAGTAAATCATTATAATTTTTGTGAGTTTTTGCTTAGGGAAAAAGTTATTGATTCTTAACTCGTGTCTCAAGTTCGTAACGAAGCTTTATCTTCAGTTTTTGCGATTTATACGAAACATCCCTGAGTCTGCTCAAGATAAAAATTCCAAAGATTTTATGGCAAAATATTTTTACTTGGACAGTTTATTAGGAAAAAATACTTCAGCAAAAAATATCAAACGAAGGGCAACCTTTATCAAATATTTGGTGGTTTGTAAATTTCCATTTGTTTCTTCTTGGATGGACGATTTTTAAAAATGATTGGGGATTCCTTTTTTCTTTGTAATTCATGAACCAAAAGAATCTTCTATGTAATGAACAGACATTTTCCAATGATGGATAAACCAAAGACGATTGAAAACATGGAAATTTAAAGTTTTGTTGCTAATTTGAAGAATGTCTAGAAGTGCGTTTTTGGCAACAATTTGTGAATCGTAACTGAATCGCTTCAACATTTAATTTGACTAATCCATTGGTGGTAAAAAATGATCTGGAGGGGATGAAGTGAAATAAAAAACTATCAACATTTTCATTCGTTTGCTGCAAATTTGATGATATTAAGAAATGGATAAAACGTTTTTGGATAATAGAAAATATATACCAGCGATTCAAGATGAAAAAGTCGTTTATAGGTACTGAAGCAATGGAGAAATGGTTACACAAAAAGAATTTCAAATTTCCAAATTTTGGGTAACCATCTTCATATGGGTGGCGACGTGACGTCATTGCTTCTCCGGGACTGCTCCTGCCGAAAGGGGTCCGTTACTGTCCCTGCCTGGGTGGCGGGCTGTGCTGCCACGGCGACCACTCATGTCACGGAATAGACTGCTTCGCATTGTCAGAATAAGTCAGTTGTGCTCCTGCGCCGTTTCGTTTGATTGCTTGCTTGCTAGTGATTCCGGGCATGTCAACTACTAGGTTCATTATTCCTGTAAGTGTCGTGCATGTTTTTCAACTGGAAGTGCCGGTGGTCCTTCCTCGCTGGATGGTGAGATTCGGCGCCGTCCCACCCTTCCAGCCTCCGACCCTAACGGCATCTGCCTAAGCCCTCCCCTTCCAAGTATCTCCCACCAGCGGGGCACCCCCCTGGGACAAGCTTAAAAATCCCAATCGGTCTCCCGGCATATGTGGTAGTGTAGTGCACGTGTGTGTGGGTATGTAAGTAATGGAAGGGGATAGATGAAGGCAAAAGAAAGGAAGATTGTGCATGGTCCGTGGATCGTTTGTTAGGGTACTGCTTCGGCAATCGCCTGGTGTTGATCGGAGAAACCACGGAAAACTACCGATCAGAGCAGTCAGCCGTTAGAATTTTCAACCAAACAGCGACTGAATTCAGCCTAGCTGACAAGCTCATGTCGAAAATCCTGTCAACCTAGGACCTCCCGGTCATCTACAGTGACGTCAGTTGAAGCCCTAAGCCATCTCCCCCGGTGTATCGCTGCCTTGGAATTCATCGGAATATCACCTTGTCGGCCCATTTTGAAGAACGACAGCCTTTACAAAAGAATTAGGGATATCAGAAGAACCAAACGACAACATGATATTCCGATGAATTCCAACGCAGCGATAAACTGGAGGAGATGGCTTAGCGCTTCAACTGACGTCACTGCAGATGCGGATTTAATGGTGTGATTGCGGATTCAATGGTGTGACGGTTAGCGTGCCGGACTGTCATACCCAAGTTCGCGGGTTCAAACCCGATCGAAGCCGTGGATTTTTAAGGGCGAAAAATCCTTCGTACGCCTTCCGCGGAGGGGAAGTAAAGCCGGCTGGCCCATGTTAGTAGATTTACTTGCATGTAAAAGATCCTCAAGCCTAAATGACGCCTCTGAGCTAAATTCAATTCGCCTGTTTCGTCGCCCGAGATAATACCTTCTTTCTCCGCTAGGTGAAAGGAGCGTAGCGAAATTTGTGTGGTCAGACGGAAGAGCGGACCTGATGGCCCGAGTCTCGCTACGTAAAATAAGGCATTAACTATAACAACTATAACTAGATGAATGCCGGAGCAGTACCCTAGCAAACGAGAACGAAACGGGAGCTTGCGGAGGGCGTGGAACACCTGTCGCGCGCCGCTCGCGCGAGGTCCCCGGGGGGCGCCCGGCGTTCGCTCCGCGTCCCCGAGAGGGCGGCGCCGCCCGGAGCGACGCAGTCCCCGCGCGGGTTAAAAGGATCGCGAGGAAAGCGCCGAGTGGTTCGCGCGTGGGATCGGACACCGATTGCCGGGCCTGCGCCTGCGGCTCCGCGATGCAGCGAGCGACGCGGCCCGCGTCGGCGGGTCGAGGCGGCGAAGGTGGTGACGGGGTGTTTAAAGGAGTGGGGAGGGGGAACAGCGCTGTAGGGGATTGCGGTGGGAGAGGATAGTGGTGTTGGGTGGTGGTGGTAGTGATTGTGACGACAGAGAGGCGGTGGCGGTGGCGGACGTTTCGGCGTCCATGAAGACGGTGGTGGTGATTGATTGTTAGAGATTCCGGGAGGTTTAAGGTGGAGTGGCGAGCAGTAACATCGTTGTGGATATTGTGGCGGTTGTGGGGGTGACGACCGAGAGGTTAAGGTGGTGGCGGTTATCTCCCACCTACGGGGCACCGCTCTAGTCGGTGAAAGCAACTCCCGTCCGGTATGCCGTCATGCATGGTAGCGTGTTATGTGTAAGTGAATGCTAAGGATAGAGAAAGGAAGAGGAAGAAAAGTCAGCACGCGGTTAACGGCCCGTTTGGTTGGGAGCTACTCCGACATTCGCCTGATGTTGTTGGGAGAAACCACGGAAAACTATCGATCAGAAAAGCCGGTCGCTAGTCCTTTCCTCCCCGCTGGGAGAAATCGCGGTGACGGGAGTTGCCGCGATTCTGGTGGAGAGTTGTAGACGACCACACGGACCCTAAGTTTCGAGGAGGCACTCACGGCATTGAGTAGGTGATACTAAGCTCCTGGTTGCCGGCCTCACCCGTTAACCCACCAATTGGGCCCCTGGCGCGTCGACTATTTGGCAGGATTGGGTCGGAATGCTCTGGAATCCAAAGAATCTGCTGAGAACTTGATATCACCCGTCAGGTTTCCCAAATTCTGGCGATACTCAGATCAATAGTCTAAATGTATTGGCAGTGTGGAGACGGGAGCAAGGCTCCGAGTCACTGGAACCTTAGTTCGGGTGGCGCCCCGTTGGGCTCTCGGCTTCGTCGTAGCAGTGGCAGGATACTCTGGTCAAAAAGAAAGGATTTGTCCCGGCGCATGTGAATTCCGGCTCATTGGTTCAACTCCGGTACTAGCCTGGAAAGCTAGTAGCTCTGAGCTGGCACGGCGGCCCCAACACACGCATTGAATGGGGAGGTTGCCGTGAGAGCAAACTGCGTTCCGGCGGGATCCAAAAACCAGCCTGGTGGCGCACCTGCACGTCGTCGGGGGATTAGGGTTAGAGCGAAGAGCTTTGGGACCAACCCCGGAGACTTCTGACTCCTGGTAGAAAAAAGCAGATATGTGGAGTAAGACCCCATGCAGGGTCCAGGCAGATCGTTCCTCCAGATAGCGGTAGAATTCGGCTTACCGTACCTCCGAATTCAACATCCCTGTATTAAACACTTTGACTGCTCTGAAAAATATTTCCGTGCGTGATAGCCTCTGGACGTGTTGTTACGCTGAGAGGTTGTCCCCGGAAGCCTTTGAACGAGTTCTCTCGCGCATTTGCGCTTTCGTTCATCGCTAGAACTAACTGAATTCTGAGAGGTCTTGTACCGTATTTATGTGTAGTTCTGCGTACAACTTACAGCGGGGCCGTCAACGAGAAGCATGACGCAAGACGCATGAGTCACAGTCGGCCGGCCCGTAGGAGTTAATTCTTTGCACTCGTAGGGCATGTGCGATATGCCACCCATGAAAGCTCTGTGCGGTCTGAAGTTTCTGAGCACTGCGAGGTCCTACAACTCGTTAGGCACGTCCTAACTTGACAGTGGAGAAAGGCTGAAGCTCGATGCCGATACTCGTCATTCCCCTTTTCTAGCTTGTTTTCACATTATTGCGTCAACATTGTTTAAAAATAGATTAGTTGCCAGGATCTATTCAACAATGAGAACTTTATTTACATACCAGGAAAATACGTCGGTATCTGTGGCATGTCCTACGAGTTAATTAAGGATTTTGGTGTGTCATCTGAGACATGCCCTACGAGTTGTACGACGTGTCACATTACACACTGCTACGAGCTCTACTTGGGTTTTTCGTTCATGGCGCACCAAGTCCACGGACGAAAAATGAAGAGGGAAGGCTTTCTCCAATAGGAGCTTCCACGTCACAACACAGTAGTGAATAGCAGCTCCCTACGACATGTCACATATACAGACGTATTTTCCTGGTATGTAAAATAAAAGTTCTCATTGTTGAATAGGTCCTGGCTACTAATCTATTTTTAAACAATGTTGACGCAATAACTTGAAAACGAGCTAGAAAGGGGGAATGAGCCAAGAAACCCTCATTATTCTCGTGCCATCTGTTACATGCCTTACGAGCTGTAGGGAGACGCATCGTGCTCGTCGCTTACGAGTGCAAAGGGTTTAAAGGGTTAATGGACTAATGCCCACAGCAGTCGCCGCGTCCGGAAACCCTAAACAATCACCTGCTGGGATTGCGGCGGCGGCGGCTGCCGGTGCGCGCCGAGGCGGCGGGGGCGTGCGGCGGCGTGCGGCGGCGTGCGGGGGCGTGCGGGGCGTGTGGAGGGGGCGTGCGGCGGCGGGCTGCCGGTGCGCGCCGAGGCGGCGGGGGCGTGCGGGCACGCGAGCGTCGAGCGCAGCGCGTGTAGGAACGCAGGTGCGCCGCCCTGAAGCCGCCGGTCGGGATTACAGCGCTTCCCGCGGGAGCCCCAGCGCAGCGCGGCCCCGACATCGATCGCCCCCGCCCCCCTCCCCCCTCCACCCCCCACCGCGCGGCTGCTGTCACGGCGCTAGAGATGCGCGCACGGCAGTTACCACTTGCACAAACACCTCGGGAGGCGATCTTTTCGAAACGTTCTTGTGCGTTTTGGCGGGAATAATTTGTAAATATTATCAAGTAGGATTTGAAATTAGAGATTGTTGAATAATTAGATACTAAATAAAGTAATTGGTATTTGTTAATAAGCAGAATTTCGCTAGACTATTCGTCTCATTTTTCGAATAAATATCAATGAAAATAGTAAAGCCCCGTGCCCGCTCGCCGTGCCCGCTCGCCCGTGCCCGCTCGCCCGTGCCCGCTCGCCCGTGCCCGCTCGCCCGTGCCCGCTCGCCCGTGCCCGCTCGCCCGTGCCCGCTCGCCCGTGCCCGCTCGCCCGTGCCCGCTCGCCCGTGCCCGCTCGCCCGTGCCCGCTCGCCCGTCCCCGCTCGCCCGTCCCCGCTCGCCCGTCCCCGCTCGCCCGTCCCCGCTCGCCCGTCCCCGCTCGCCCGTCCCCGCTCGCCCGTCCCCGCTCGCCCGTCCCCGCTCGCCCGTCCCCGCTCGCCCCGTCCCCGCTCGCCCGTCCCCTCTCGCCCGTCCCGCTCGCCCGTCCCCGCTCGCCCGTCCCCGCTCGCCCGTCCCCGCTCGCCCGCCCCCTCTCGCCCGTCCCCGCTCGCCCGCCCCCTCTCGCCCGTCCCCGCTCGCCCGTCCCCGCTCGCCCGTCCCCGCTCGCCCGTGCCCGCTCGCCCGTCCCCGCTCGCCCGTGCCCGCTCGCCCGTCCCCGCTCGCCCGTCCCCGCTCGCCCGTCCCCGCTCGCCCGTCCCCGCTCGCCTGTCCCCCGCTCCCGCTCTGTCGCTACCATTAGCCCGTTCGTGCTCGCTCATCGCGTTTGTCCGATCCTGCATTGCTCGATCTCGTTTGGCCTCGACCACTAGCACAGTGTTGCTCGCCTGATTTTGCTTGTCCGTCCCCACCCCTTCCTTCCACTCATTCCTGCTCGTCGCTTCTTATCGCCCACTATCTGCCCGTCCTCGCCCGCTCCTGCCCTTCCCGATTCTCTCGCTTTTGCCATTCTCTCGCTCCACCCACGTTCTCGCTCTGCCCGCCCCGCCCCGCGGCGCCACAATGCGCCCGCCCCGCCCTCGCCGCTTCCGCCGCCGCCTCCGCGGTCGGCGCTGCCGGCTCTAATTATCTCGTGCCGGCGCCGCCGCCGCCGCCGCAGCAGCAGGAGCCGCTCCGCGCGCGACCCGCCCCACCCGGCTCCACCCGCAGTCTTCCATAAATCGCGTTATTCCCAAAATATTGCGCGCGCCGCCCCGCAGATCGCGCGACATCCCTTCACAAATTGGCGCCCGCGGCGGCGGAGGATGGCGCCGGAAGGAAAGGAATGCAAGGGGAGAGAGAACAAGAGCTGAAATGGATGAACAACGGAAGGAGGGAATGGGAAAGAGGTCAAGGTGGAGGAAGAGGAGGAATGAGAGGTACGGTTTTTTGCGGGATACGATTGAAGACGGAATAGTATGTAGAGGAGAGAGATTCCATGCGTATGGGGGAGAGCAAAATATGTGGACCGTGGATGGGAAGGGAAGGGAAGGGATATTTGTTGGAATGTGGTGGGGAGGGAATGGTGAGTAGGAAAGTCAGGCACTAGAGGCGAAGTGCACAGGACGAGCGAGGGGCGGGATGCTTTCGAGGATTAAGTTTGGGCGACGCTTATAGATAAATCACGCAATTTGGCAGGGCACGGGCGAGGGCGCGGGCGCGCGCGAGGGCGCGGGCGAGGGCGAGGGCGAGGGCGAGGGCGCGGGCGAGGGCGCGGGCGAGGGCGCGGGCGAGGGCGCGGGCGAGGGCGCGGGCGAGGGGCGAAGGCGAGGGCGAGGGTGAGGGTGGGGGCGAGGGCGGTGGCGAGGGCTAGGGCGAGGGCGCGGGTGAGGGCGCGGGTGAGGGCGCGGGTGAGGGCGCGGGCGTCACAATATAAACTATGACAAAAACCCAAAATGAAAATACCTGTCAGGTGCGTTCTTGCTATGCTTCGTATAGTAGTTGATATTCATGTCCACGACGTGTCAGTCGGCGCATGTTGTATACAATGTGTGTGGCATTCACTTGCAGACATGGTGACAGCTTCCCGCCTGACCCTACTTCCTGCGGGGTGCAAGCTCAGCTTCCCTTGTCCTAGCTCAGACGTTTCAGTCCTGGTCACCTGCTAAGTTGTTTTATCTGCTTATTTGATACAGATATTATACCGATTGTTTTTCATAAGTTCGTGCGATAATGTACGATTTCTCTACTTACATGATGCTGAATGTTTTGTGAGATATGACTGGTTAGGGATAGAAGAAAAGAAAAAGGAAACAATGCAAGGTGATAGTATACTAGCAAGACACACAGCGTTGACCGGGATTTGTTTATATCCAATCTTTCTGAAAGAGACAAAATATCAATTTTATATAACCACGGTGTTTGAGATTATTGTTTTTGAAGTAATTGGTTCAAATTTTATTTCTATTCTATAAGTTTTTATTTTTATTTTACAGGACATTGTTATTAGATTAAAATGTTTATCCCTCGCATTGCTGCTGGCCTCTAGCGAATCTGTTCCAGTTCTACCGCACCGCTAGTGGCTTCTGGCGAAAGTTATTAGGAACCAATCTGTTCCAAGCGAAAGGCGAGGAATAATGGTGGTGGTGCTTTTATTAACAGATTATTTAAATTATTTAACTTCCGCTTTTGTAGTATTAAACTTTACCTTCGCTAAACCAGTAGTGCCGTAGTGATCTCGGACCGTGGGGTCGAGGGTTCCAGTCCTGCCCCGGACATGGTTGTATGTGTATGTCCTTTCACCCTCTATCATCACCATATCGTTTCACCATAACGTTAAATCCATTAGTGGTTGCTAATGACCTAGTAGCTGATGCGACCTTAAATAACAAAAGAAAAAAATCTTTACCTCACTTTGCGAGAACATTGCGATAATCCTGAAGTAGGGCTTGTAAAAGTTTCGTGTCTACTCATACGCTACTTTTTGTGGCATCGATGTGTTACATGTCATTGAATTCACTTTTATTAGAATAGATTAATCAGTTTCTGTACTTACAATTGATAGTCATAACAGAAAATAAAGTTTTCTAATTGGTAATCTACAATTTCAAATGTATTCTCCAAGCTCAAAATATTGCTAATTTCAAATGCGTTTTATTTCTTTTTCAGGTAAGCACCATTCCTTTTCTCTTAAATTTGTGCGAGGGTGTTGGAGGTGAGTAAATTCATGATACATTTGAAATACAATTTCACTGTCACTGCAATAATTTGTTATTTTTATTGTAAAGGATAAATTTAACAAAGATATGCGTTCAATAATTTATACAGTGTTCTAAACTTAAAAGAAGGCACTGGCACTTTGATTATTCAAAAATGTATTAGTGGAGATATAGTTTCATTAAACAAAAATATGAACTTGTAAGTGACTTACAAATAAAGCGTATCCATTCCTCAATTTTTCTGGGATTCGGAAACTCTAATGTCAAAGTTTTGAATAAGTATATCTGAATAATATCTTTCTGAACATCCGAAAGAAATCGTAGTTTAATATTTATTCTTTGAAGTTGAGGTAGTGTATCCCAATGTATCGTTATTGATTGTAGTTAGTAGCTACGTACCATCTAAGACATATTATGATAATTTCGTAAAATATTTCAGTACTAAAATCTTTTCGTCTTACAGACGTTCCAATACATTGTTTCAGCAAGTAGACCAATAAATATTCAACATTCAGTCCGTTTAGCTATTTGAAAATCATGATGGTTTATAAAGATGATGGTAAAACTTAAGTAAAAAATAATTTTTCTCAGGTTGTCATATATCACTCTTTTCTAAAATAACTTCTTCGTTAAACTTGTTTATAGAAGAGAGATGTAATTATAGGAAGTACAAAATCGTTTTGTAATGAGCTTAATTCGTTCGTCATGATAGATTTACATTTTACAAAGGTTTCGTGGTAAACAATTTGTACTGTTGCAAATGATCTTGACTGTCCCGGTGAATCCGCTTCGAAGGCTGTGTTGCCGACGTTTCAATAACCTTGTCGTGGTCTTCCTCAGGGCTAATCTGCTTGAGGGTTGATCTGCTTGTCAGGGCTTGAGAAAGACCATGACAAGATGGTCGAAACGTCGGCAACACAGCCTTCGACAGAGCGTTACTCTGACAGCCATGATTATTTACATGACTCGCCGCGGAAGCTTACGACTTCAACTTGTACAGTTCATTATGTTTCTTCCATTGAAATGAACCACAACACTTGTGTATGTGACTCAGCTACTAAATTTTGACTGATTTTGCAACATGTGCTTTTGTTAGTGTATGGGAAAATTATATGCGTGGGGGAATGTAAAGAATTAGAAAGTTAAACTGACAAGCTAATTGTAGTCTTCCAGATATGACTGTACTTCTAGGACCGCCTGCAATGTTTATGCTGAAATTGCTTGCGATTTATCTAGCTGGCTGTTAGTATTTTATGGAATCGATTACAGCTTTTATTGGTTTCGGATTTTTGCCACAAGTACGAAAGTGATCGATATTCGCAGTGTTTCAAATAGTGATAGCCAAAACGAAAGTCAGTAATGCGACTGATCATAGTCTATGAGAAAATGGTAAATTGCTCCCTAAAACTTACTCGTAATAACATTAATAGCCCAATATGGAACAACTAAAATATTATTGAAACTTACAAAATATAATTGTTTATAACGTATACCTACTTACAGAAAAAGATAAATAAACATTGCTGAATGAGATAACTAAAATTTGTATGGATTTCTTTATGTAAAGATGAAAACTGCAGTAGACTCTGGATATAGTGAACACGGATGTAGTGAACTTTGGGCGTAACAAATAAGCAGTTCAAGGGGATTTAGCTGCAGAGACCTCTCAACATCGGACGAATAGCATTCCTTAATAAAACAATTTTTGTGTTATCAGCTTTACTTTGTTATTATCAGTTATTATAGGTTCTGAAATATTTACGCAACGTAAATGAAAAGAATAAGTCTTAATTACGTGAAAAAAATCAGTACATAACTCTCTATTCTCCAGTATATTAATTGATTTGCTCATTTTCCTAAAATACTTTGTAACTTGAATGAATTAGGTACTTATGTGGTGCCATGAAAATTTTGATCACTCTCCTTTCACTGTTCAATTGTCAATAATAAATTTTATTCTATAAAAGATCGTAAGAACAAAAAGGATTTGTCCCAAATCAAAGATTACAAACGTTTCACCATTTTACCACCTTCTGCACATTATAATGCAGAATAAAGAAGTCGCAGTTCTGGGAGATAAGGCTTCTGCTTCCGTCGCAGTTGCAGCCGAGAGCAAGCGAACATTCCACTCGATTTCCTTCCTTCTCCCACTTTCCATTTCTCGTCTTTCTGTGCTTCTCTCCTCATTCTCTCTTCCTCGACCATTATTCGGCGCTTTTCTCTCTCCTTTCCTCCGCTGACATTCCTCTGCAAATTCTCTAAATCAGAGACTAAAACACAGCAGGCAGGACCTCGGCAGGGAAAGGAACCTCCGCAGTTCCACAGAGTAAACACAGCTCGCACATCAGTCTTCCCAACTACTTGCAGCACGTACCTTACTGCTGGGGTATTTCAGGAAATGGCGATTTTCTGTCCGGCAGTTTTGTGCAAGCATGCATATCTACTTGCACTATGGACGGTGTTCCGTGAGGTAAGGTTGAAGCAGTGACCTGACCTCTGCTATCACTACCACACAGAGTGAAGACCAAAAAGGCTACGATAAATATGAGCCATTATAGGAACACGCCCCCAATGTATTAGAAAAAAAAGAGTAATGTAAATTCACACAGTTTATATTTTTAACTGAATAACGTTCAATTAATATGACAAGAAACATTATCTCTATTTAAAGTATCAACATTTTGCTAAACAGTGAAATTAGTTCTTTAACAGTCACGTTCTTTTCTAGGCTTGATAAAAGTAACTCAAATCCAATGCAAGTCGTGCATATAATATTGAAACATTTCATTATATCTTTTCGTGATACTTGTTTAGAAAATCTATCTATGCTACATTTATTTAACGGCGGAAAGCCTTAGATTGTTGAATCAAAGAGGCAAAATCTTTGCCTCCCCAGAGAGCAAAGCTAGTGGTAGTCGAATTTCATCAAATAGTGCCAGCATTCCTACAAAATGCAGGTTTTATACAAACCTTTAGATTGATGAGTAGCTAATTGTTCACGCACTTCTTCTGTCATTTCCCGTAATAATGGAGAATTTTTCATAATTTATTCTCATTTACTTACATTTACTTTGTGATCTCCCATAACTAACTTGTCAAAATACTTTTTTTCTTTCTTTGTTTCGCTGTAAATCATTACTAGTGACACCTGATCAAGAATTTATTACGAAAACCATATTATATTATATTCATGACGGGTAATATTTTCAAGTATTACGAAAAATAGTAAACTTTACTCAAAAGAAACGAAGTTTATTTGCTCTTGGATCGAGAGGATCATGGTTACGGGGAAAATATGAAATTGGTTGAATTATGCTACTTGTTATCTTTTGGAGGGAATTATGACAAGGACTTATGTAAGGGAATTTTAGGAGGGAAATATGAAAAGACAAACTTAGTCCAGTTCAAATTTAGTTAATTAGTAATTTAGTAAATATTAATCAATATTATTATGTAAAAAGTAAAATAATGTATGTGTCACGGACGTTAACTGGTTCAAATGATCTCGAGCAACAAAAAGCGGTAGGGCAAAGTATCTCGGGAGTTTTGTCGCCGATTGATCATTACAACCCTTACAATGCCCTTCGTGCATAAATAAATATTCTTTCCGCCCTTGTAACATAACATACTATAAAACACATCGTCGTCATTACTCATTGAATGATTAGATAGAATGTTGTATTGGTGAAAATGTATTTTTTGCCTGTGCACTAAACGCATCTGTTTGTCTGCAATAAAAATCTCTACCTCGAGTAAACTAACATAACCGTAAGAAATCCCTGCAAATAGCAATTTTCCGAACTGCAGATTTAAATTGTTTGCGGCGAAGTGCTGTCTCCACAAATTCTTAGCTAAGCAATCAGCATCTCCCCGCTCTTGTGGCCAACCTGTAAATCTAAAAGCCGGGTGACCCAGAAAACAAGTCACCCCTGCCGCTGGGGCGTTCTCAGTTCAATCCCGAAGGGCGAGAAATTTATTACCAGGACGCAGGGCACCCTGTTCCTCTCCTCAGAAACCAGGCTAAACATCGTATTCTTCCCAAACATATATCTAGACGAATTTGGAGCATAAAAATACCCTCTCGGAGTAAAACGCTTTTATATCGAGTTTGGCGTCACCCGCTTCGAGAAGGGAGAGCCGCCTTCTGCATTAAAACACTTCGAAGGGGAGCTGTCAGGCGAGGAAGAAGGAAGGAAACACCGCAGAGAAATCCTTTCTTTCGTACTTTCGCTTCCCTTTTCGTATCTTTTTATTCTTGTTTCAAAGTCTATTTTCTGACTCCTAGCGTGTCGGATTCTGACACGCTTGCCAGATTATTTCATGTCGGTGATGTTTCCCGACGCTTTTGTTTACGTATTTTCCAGAGATCGAATTTCATGGGTTTCCGTCATTTCTTTTTGTTTCCATCAGCAGCAGTTTTTATGTCTTCCCATTTGCTTACGAATGATGCCTGCTACCGATTTGGACGGTGAAAGGTTACGATGTTCGCTTTTTTATCTATTTAGTTCCTTTCTCAAGAAATCGCGGTAGCTCTTTCTCAAACACGCCTAATGCGCACCATTCTCACATTAATTCCATTACCACTTTCCCTACCTTATCTTTTTTCATGCGGTTTCAACTTTTAATTTTAAATTATGCCAGCAGAAATACGCCCCGCTGTCGAATTCCCGCTCCGTCAGCGCTGCTGCGACCTGATGATCGTGGCGGCGATCGTGTAGCGGTTAGCGTACCGGACTGTTATACCAAAGTTCTCGGGTTTAAACCCGATCGAAGCCATGGATTTTTAAGGGCGAAAAAATCCTTCGTACCCCTTCCTTGGGAAGGGGAAGTAAAGCCGGCTGTCCCATGGTAGTAGGTGTACTGCATGTAAAAGATCCTCAAGCCTAAATGACGCCTCTGAGCAAAATTCAAAATCGCCATTTTCGTCGCCCATGGAATACCTTCTTTCTCCGCGAGTTGGTGAAAGGAGCGTAGCGAAATATGCGTGGTCGGACGGAAGAGCAGGCATCATGGCCTGAGTCTCGTCACGTAAAATAAGGCAATTCAATTCAATTCAATGATCTCGTGCCGCAATCACCCCTTCGCTGCCGTCTCCTACCTAAGGAATAGTTCACACCCCGCGCCACCCGCTTGTCCTGTCCTGCTCAACCCCGCCCCGCAACACACGGCAACGCCCAGCAACAATGAAAACCGGGTGGATTGCAGAACGATGTAGTGGATTTGTAGCGAGATGAACAACATAAAAAACTTTTCCATGAAAAAAACACAACAAAAAACATGTAGATTTGCCAACTTTTATGGATATCCGTCAAATAGTGTCGGACGTTCTCCATCTCGGACAAACCAACATCCATTTTCATTCACATCGTATATAGATTACACTTTTTCATTTGGGTTTTTTTAAATAAATGTCTTTCTCGACTTCGAATAGGTAATAGATTTATTCTGCACGCTTGTCTCAAATAATTATTTCATGGCTTGGCTACTTATGTTAATCGTAAAACTAAAGCAACATGTTAATATTCACCAAGAAATTGAATGTTTTCTTGTTAATATCTAAAGTATCCAACGATAGTTGAATGAATGAAGAGTGAATGAATTGCTAGTGGAGAGAACTGACAAGAACAGCTTCCTAAACTGAAGTGGAGCTTGAGACGGAAAAGCGAGAGGTTTCATGAATCGCTTAAAATCATCGTAATAAATATATGTTCACTTGCCTTCAATGTCCTTTTTTTATTTTTCACTTACGCAGTAGAGAAAAAGTTTGTAATGCAAAAAAAAAAAACGGCAAATTATCTACAGAAAAACTCTATTTACGGGGCCCTGATAAACAAAAGCGGATAAACAAAAGTTGCTAAATTCCAAAAATTCAAAGTTATTTCGCCGTGTTCCTACAACTACAATTACGAAGATAGAGATTTCTTCTCTTAATGAAATCTGTTCCTTAAAGATAGATTGTCAATTTTTCGGAAATTTGATTACTTTCGCGTAATTCTGCGTGAAGTACGGGCGAGAAAGTATGTGTTATTTAGCACCACTATTTTTTCCTTCCGTGCCATGTTTTTGTGATGACGTTTCTTATTCTATTTTAACTCTCGTTCCTGTTTCTCTTCCTCCTTATGTATTCGACTTCTTTGTCCGCTTTCCCATCCTTTGACTCTGTCGCTTGTCTCTGCCGTTGTGTGTGCTCGCCCTAGCTCGCTTGGGCGCATTAGCATCTCCTCCGCGGCGGCGGCGGGGATTGGGGTGGGGGAGGGGAGGGGAGGGGAGGGGAGGGGCGGGTGTCGTGCGCTGGGGATGCGCGGTTGAGCGCTCGTGTACCTCGCTGCGTCGCCGTCGCCGCCCGCCGACAAAGCTCATGAATATCTGCGCGCGCTTTGCGCATGCGCGCGTGCGCTCGCGGCGCTTTCGCACTCTCCCTCACGCGGGCTCACCGCCCCTCCCCGCCCCTCCCCCCCTCGCACTTCCGCGCAGGTGCCTCTGCAGAGGCCTCGTCACGACCCTTCTCTTCTCCTTGCCGCCACTCGTCACTAGCCGTCCACATCCGACGTCACCAGCCGTCATTCGTCGTCATTCGTCATCGTTCGTCGTCATTCATCGTCATCCGTCGTTATTCCTAGTCATTCGTAGTAATTTCTAGTCGTTTCTAGTCATTCGTCATCATTCGTCGTCATTCGTCGTCATTCGTCGTCATTCGTCGTCATTCGTCGTCATTCGTCGTCATTCGTCGTCATTCGTCGTCATTCGTCGTTATTCCTAGTCATTCGAAGTCATTTCTAGTCATTCGTCATCATTCGTCGTCATTCGGCGTCATTCGGCGTCATTCGGCGTCACCCGTCGTCACCCGTCGCCACTCGTCGCCACTCTATGTCCGTCACTATCGTCAGCCCGTCTCGCTTTTTTCAGCTCTTTTCCCATCCTTTCGTGTCTTTTTTGCTACCCTACCGCATTCATTTTTATCAGTCTCTAACCACCACTCCTGCCTCCACCTTCGCCTTGGCCCCTTACTTGTTTTCCACACTTTCCCCCTCACTTTTCGTCCCCTCCTCTTGCTTTCCGTCCCCTTCCGGTGTCTTCCGTCCCCGTCTTTCGCTTCCCGTCGCCAATTATACGATGCACTTGATTTCCTCGCTTTGCATACGCCCTATACTACCCAGTCCCGATTCACGTTGCCTCACATCAGTTACACCATTACTCGCCAGCTCGCCGCCACCAATCACTTCACGTGTTTCGTCCAGCCTAGTCACGTCAGAGTTGCACATCCCGGCGCAGACTGAAGGATACAGGAAAGAGGACGAAAATAAAAATTTATGTTGGGGACAATATTGACGGGCCCAGTAAGAATAAAGATATCTCAATAAAACATGCAACATGTGTCAGTTCACAAACGTTTGGTGTTGATTGCTTCATTGAAACAGTATTTATTTTTTTTAAATTTGTAGGGTTCAAGACCTGACGGTAGCAAGATTTTCAACACTTCGTATACAGCTAACTCAAATTCTGCAGCAGTCTGGCGGAGAATTCTAGCGGCCAGCTGCTCTGTTCAATAGTTTTTCGGATTTTCCCCGATCATCACAAGGCCAATGCTGGAGCAGTGCCCTAACAAACGGGTCATGGGACGCGCGCGATCTTTCCTTCCTCTTCCTTGTCCCACTCTCATGCCTTACACACACTTAAAAGCACAACATTATGATACGTACCGGGAGACCAGTCGGGAGCTTAGAGCTTGTCCCTGCTTCTACAGTGCCTCGCTGTTGGGTGATTCCTGGTTGGCCGATGGGGTAGATCGGCGCCGGGTCTCGCCATCCAGCAAGGGAAGATCACAGCCGCCTCCCGCGTTAAAACATGCACTACATTTACCGGACAAATGACCTTAGCAGTTGACACGCCCAGAATCGCTCATTAATCACTTTAGCTCAACCATGCCGTCATAATTCCTTGGAAATAACGATGACGTTGTGCATTACAGTAAATGCGATATAATGCGCGACTTGTGTAGTAACAGATGTTGCAGGTATTCAAAGTAGTGCTTGTCGAATGCGGAGCGTCGGAGGGGGCGTTTGCGGGCGAGGTCTGCCGCGGGCGCCCCCTCCGACGTGCTGGAGCCGGGCGTGGTCAGCAAAGCGAAAGCGAAGTCTGGGGCGAGTGGGCAGCAAAGGGAAGACGCCTGGCGCCGACGTGCCGCGGACGATCCGAGGCGGAGAGGGGCGGAGAGCGGCGGAGAGCGGCGGGTGGGTTACGGCGACGACGCAGATCGATGTCGGAGCTGAGGCCCAGCGGCGCGGAGCTGTGCGGTGCGAGGCGGGGGCGGCGATGGGCGGGGGCGGGACGGGGAGGGGCCCGGCGGAGTGGCGCGGAGGGGTGCGAGGCGGGGCGGGGCAGAGGAAGGAATGGGGAGAGGCGGTGCGGAGCGGGACGAGGCGGGGCGGAGCGGGACAAGGCGGGGAGGGGCAGCGGTGATCGGGGCGGCGATGGGGCAGGGGCGGGGCGGCGATGGGCAGGGGCGGGGCGGGCGATGGGCAGGGGCGGGACGGGGAGGGGCTGGGCGGATTTGCGCGGAGCAGTACGAGGCGGGGCGGGACGGGGGAAGGAATGGGGAGGGGCGGGGCGGAACGGGACGAGGCGGGGCGGAGCGGGACGAGGTGGGGCGGGGCAGCGGTGATCGGGGCGAGCGGGAAAGGGAAGGGGTTTGGAGGGAAGGGGCGGGGAAGGGCGGGGCGGGAAGGCGATGGCCGGCGGAGTGGCGCGGAGCGGTGCGAGGCGGGGCAGGGGGGACGGAGGGGCGGGGGGGGGAACGGAGAGGCAGGGTGGGGCGGCGATGAGCGGTGCGGGGTGGCGGTTCGGATAGGCGGTGGGCGGGCGGGGAGGAGCTAGGCGGCGCGGAGCGGTGCGAGGCGGGGTAGTGGTGGGTGGGGCGGGGCTGCACGGAGCGGTACGATGCGTGGCGGCGGTGGGCGGGGCGGAGCGTAGCGGGGCGGGTTCGGGCAGAGCGGTGAGCGGCGAGCAGGGTGGGGAGCAGGTCGAAGGGATGGGTCCACTTTGTATGCAGCCCTGAGGCTCGCGTTCGAATCCCGGCCGACGCGATATCATCGTGCCTCCCGGCCGATCCCCGCCCCCGCGCTCCGCGCGTTTCCCGCGTCGCGAAACGATGTTGCTCTTCCTTGCGGATCCTTCGCCAA